>VUQG01018799.1:12452-25163 GCA_015106755.1 Etia nguti
TAGAGAAAACACTGGAGATAAGAAAATGTAATAAAAGAGAAATCAATTAAGGCATCTCTGGAAAATTTTCCAACAAAATATTACTGCCATCCCATCAGAGACCTGTGCATGTGCCTGTATCATGTGGCTGAGTCTCTGACCTGCAGGCACAACTGTGTGCAGACTATAAATCTCTGTCTCTGCAGGTCTAAACCTAAGATTACACGTAAGCTTTAAATTTCTATTCTATCAAATGTCACTGAGCAGCTGCTCCATCTAAAAGTAGTAATCTTCCTCTCCCGTCTCTCGGGGAGAACTTATCCAACGTTAACTTTTTATTCTCCACGTACATCAATCCACCGTTAGCTCACAGAAAGGCTGTGATCACAGCTGCACAGGAACACCGTGTCTGCTGAGATTTGCAGAGCTGGGTGAAATGTGGCGTTTCAGATTAACTACCACTTCATAAGAATGAACTTATGTTTCCACCTCCTGATCAGAGCTGGCTACGTGACTTTACTGACATCAGCACGAATGAACATATAACAGGAACGAGAAGGTTTAAAAAAGGGACTTAAACAGGCTTTATTTCGGATTAGTAGATTTTAAGGGTGAAACAGCTAAACTCTCTCGTTGATATTTACTGACAGCTGCTGCATAAAATACATTTTACGAGTACCGAGAACACCAAATGTGCTCATCGCCTGCTCCTGAACCCCCCGGGAAACATTTCTCTCGCAGTCTGGGCTATTTGTACCTCACTAATGTATTCGCATTTTCTTCTTTAAAACATGCACCTGGGAGTCAGACACAGCCCAAAGTGTCAAAGCTGCGAACCAGACTGTCATTAAAACGCGCTCCTATTAAAGGTGTGAGGATGCCTGCATGAGGAGTAAAAACACATTTTCAGGTGAGTTTTTTAAATCAGAAAGAAGTAAAAGTGAGTTTAGTTTAGTTCCAAATATATAAATATAATATAATCAGACATCCCTGAAGAACCAAACCTGCAAACAAGCTGCTTTAAATGTGTCTGATGTGTTGAGCTGTCAGTTCATCTGTCCTTTATTTCCTAAATTGAAAAAAGCAACAGTGATTTGAAGATTTAAGCTTCTTCAGCTCCTCTTACGAGCAGCCAATCACTTCATCAGTTTAGAAACTGCTCTTTCTTTGTCAAACTGTCGCTTTCACAACTATTTCTCAGCACTTCATAAAAAAGAAAAGGGACGGAGCGTGTGACATATGAGCAGGGTTTGTATTTATAGTTAAAAACTGTGTGCTAGTTTAGTCCAACCTGCAGTCTCTCGAGGCTGAGGTAGGACAGGAAGTCGGGTCGGCTCATGAGGGGGACAAAGTTTTCGAGCAGGAAGTTGTCGAGCTGCTCCTGGACGCCCTCCACGCCCACGCTGAAGTCCTCCAGGAGACGCATGACCTCGGCGCAGTTCTCCAGGCAGATCTTAGCCAGCAGGAATGAGCAGCAGAACTCCACCGCCTCCGTCAGCTGGACGTACATGGCCGCCTGCGGGGAGAGGAAGACGCGCTCTTACATCAACTGTGGATTAAATTTTGAGGCGCACAAGGAGCTCCGTTTAACTGTGTGTGCGTTACCTGCAGGATCTCCTGCACCGTGGGCATGCTGAGCTCCAGCGAGCCGTAATACATGAAGCGGAGAATGTGGCCGAACCCAGCAGCCGTCAGCCCCTTCATGTGGATCTTGTCCTGGTCCCGCTCCCTCATGTCTGCCGTGAACATGACCCGGAAGTAGTCGCTCTGGGTGGCCAGCAGCGCCTTGTGGGCCTGAAAGTGGGAGGAGCAAACCAAAGGAGAGGCATTAACACATGAGACAGCACACTAACATTCATCAACTGATCTCCCTGTTGGAGCTCAGTCTGGGGGGAGCTCTTTTTCCTCATGTTGTGCATTTTCCATTGTTAGACCTCTCTTACCTGTCTTCCCCATGTGATGTTTGTGTAATGTATGTATGGTCGGAAGGGTAAGATGGCGCTGGCAAGGCTGGCAGCCTTAACCCAATTTCCCTCGGGATGAATAAAGTATTATCAATCAATCAGGGTTTCTAGTTGGGTCTTTTTTGTCTGACCTTTTTACCAAAATTCAAGAGGACAGATTTATTTGACCTATAACTGGATGCTTTTGTGTTGACAAAGCTGCTGACTAGACAGGAGCAGGACTCTTGGACCAGAAACGGGGTCAAAGTACAAGGAAGGCTGAACCTAGAGTTATCCTTTAAATTGACCGTTGTGTGACACGTGCTTTAGTTGCGTACCTGGAAGTGGTGCTCCTCTATCAATAGCGTGACGTCCAGCAGCAGACGCTCCTCGTACAGCGCCCTGAAGCCCGACGACACGCTCCCATCGTGCACCTGAGACAGGTACACCTCCACATCCGCCCCCGACATAACACACCTGAAGGCCCGAACGAGCGAGAAGAAAAGCGTGAACAAGGAGAAAGGGATGAACTGCGAGGAAATAACAAACACACAAAAATCAACTGAACACACACAGAGAAGTGAGGTCTCTCCAAGGATAAAAAGGTGCTGAAAAACAGTGAGCGAGGAGCTGGAAGGTCATTTAAAGGGATGTTAAAAGGCTCTGCACTTCAGCCGCCGCGTTACTCTGCACTGCAACACAGCCAGCTGACGGAGAAGAGAGAAAACCCTTCACACGAGACACGCTCACTCGCATAACTCAAGAACACGAACACACAGAAACTCACATGCGCTCACCGAGAACGTAAACACACACGCAGCACACTCACCTCTGATTGGCCACGGGCATGTCAGAGGGGGTTGTCCGAGCCAATCAGAGGACAGTGCCCCTTGTGTCCAGCAGATGCTAACAAAGTCCCTTTTCTGAGCGTCAATCACCTGGACGACAAAGCCAACACAATTAAAGCATGAACTCCTGCAAACGTTCACCAGAAATATGTGGACAAACATGTGTGATTTTCAATCATAAATCATCCGTATACTTTTAGTCTCATCGGCCATTTCAACACTTTAGTGTTCATTTAGTGCAACATGATAAACTCAGTGCGTTTACTCATCGTGAGATTCAAAAAATATAATTTAAAGTTGGTTGGAGGTAAAATGATGGTGGGATTAAAAGATGATTCCAGCTTATTACAGCCTGCATTTTGTTTTTTGGGGGGAAATCTTGGAAGTTATCCACCCCAGGAACAAGTTGGTACTGAAATCAGTTGCATTTAGGATTCTGTTGATTAACGGCTGATTATCCTTCAAGATTTTGCCGTCAGACTGATAACTTCATGAAAATGAATCATGGTAAGAGAGCTGCACCTCCAGCTGGTGGCGTCATAAGCTCTTTAAACCCACAGCTAACGGTCGCTACGTAAATAATTCGTTTACCGGCTGACTAGCAAGAGCATCAACTTTAAAGGTCTAGTTGACTAGTGATGCACATCATGCTAGTTTCTACTTCCTCTGCTCTCAGTTTCACTACGTGCGCATCTCCTCACAGACAGAACAGGAGAAGACAACACGTCTTGCTACTCCGAGAGAAATCCCTCCAAACGGATGCTGCTTTCCTTTTAGCTTCCGTGCTACGTCAGCTCTCCTGCTGCTGACGCGCGGCGAAATAAAACGATACCCCGATGTAGCTTTTTGGGTCGTGACAGGTCAGAAATTCAGTCCAAATACGAGATTGTGGGGTTTTTTTTCCCCCTATTTGACGATACAGATGGTAAAAGCTCAGACTCTGGTGTCAGATATAAAGTTATTGTTTTAAAGGGCTGAAACCAAAATAACCTCCAAACTTAAAACCACCCAGACTGTAATAAACTGGAATTTAACAAGCAAAATAGAAATCAATTTAAACACAAATACTTAAGAAGCAAATGAAAATGAGACGTGAAAGAGATTCAAAATATGGGAGGGCAAAGAAAACTGAAGGTTACTCTGTAGGAGTGAGATGGAAACTGTGGGTGACAGGAATAGCATAGTGTATGGGAAAGAAACGTGGGAAATAACCCATCAAATCAATAATTTTACTTTTATTACTAGTGACTTAAGTTTGGTATGTCAGTTAACTACAAGTATTTTTATTTTTTCATCATCTGTACATGAAGAAATGGAAATAAATCTGATAGAATAACTTCTCCTATGATTTCTAAATACATAAAAATCATCTAAACGCTACTCATTAGAATCACTGGTCTCTTAGCTAAATTTAAGGATCCAAGACTTTAACCTTTGACCCCTCGCCCTCCCCCCCCCATCACATCCTAAAACTCAGCGGGCCGAAATGAGGCAGATGGTCTGGAGGAGGGCAGAGCGGAGATAAAAATGTATATTTATGAAGGAGTTCTGCGTGTTTGACTTACCTTTTGGAGCCCGGGCGAACAATCACAGGCTTCGACGGCTGAGCGCTAAGGGGCCGCTCGCATTTCCTGTGTTTGTGCTTCCCTGGTTCTGAGAGGAGAGACAGAAAAAGTTGCTTTCAGAGACAAAGGTGGTTTAGATGAAGAGGAAGACACGAGGATACCCATCAAACAGCCCACGGTGCGTTCAGAGGCTTGTAAATCACAGCTCTCAAGCCCAGAAGAGCTGTAAAACACACATCCTCAGCTGTTTGCATGAATATTTAATTCACTGGCTCTTCGGTAATAGTTTCACATGTGACAATTTAAAAGAAAATCCAACTTAAAGCGACAAATAATGAAAAAAATACTTTGGTTTATGCGAGAGGTGTTTCTTCTTAACTTGCTCTCCAAGTTTGGTCTCATGTGTGTCCCAGTTTGTGATGTTTTAATTATGAAGATTGAGATTTTTATTATATCAATGCTTTTGTGAAAATGCCAAATATCTTCCGGCTCTGAGAAAATCATGCTAAGCTACTCTAGTGGAGCTGGACATTTGTGTAAGAGCTAAATTGTTAATGAAAGTTGCGGCTTAATTACTTTGTTTAAGCTTGTTTGGTACTATAGCTGATTAATCCTTTCAGCACTGCTTTCAGTGAAAACAGGATGCAGGCAACAGAAAGCAGCTCACTGAATCGGTCTATCCTCGTTTTCATCTCTCTCACCCGGTGGCTGACCTCACCTGGGTCTGCCTCCAGGTGAAAAGGAAAACATCCGCACACCTGTCATAAAAATAAGCCTCCCGCTAACGTGTGAAATCTGCACCAACACGCGGTTTAAACTGCCCTCGGTTTCATCGTTTCCTTCAAACAGCAGCGAGGGGACAGCGTGCTCCAAGCCGCGGCTGGAGCTCCAAAACAAAGGCTAACGCTGGCGGATAACGGTCCCCACACTCGGCTGTACTGTCGGAACATGGCGGCGTACATTTGTGGGAGATAAACGAGGAAACTGTCGGAAACTGAGCGGATATTTCGCTCCGTGTTTGGTTAAACTCGCTGTCACGACTCCGAGCTGGAGCTACAGGGGCTCCGACAGCTGCTCGGACCGGCGGAGCCGCTTTAGCTTAGCCTAAATCCAGCCGTCTCACCTCGGCGGTGCGAATCTCCACAACCCCTCTTCGACCAGCCAGCTCTGGCTCCGTCGGACATCAAGTTGCGAGTTCGATTCCGAGATCAAGAAAGCGGGTGGCAGCGGTGCACTGCCATGTTGGCATCAGCGTCCATCTGCTAAGCGAACAGACCCCCCACACGGAGCTAAATTAAACGGGTAAAAAGCCACAGCGGACCACAGGCTCTGCGGACGCCATTTTCTGCACCGGCGTCATTTCCCTTTTGGGCGGAACTGATGGGCGTAGTGCGGCGCTGCATCGAAGATCGTGTATTTACCAAGAGCAATCTCTCCAACGACAAAGAAAAAAAAAAATCCTAAACCCGGTTTACGACGATGGCTAACTTACTCAAAACAACCACGAAGAGAAAATAAGCACAAAAACACGTAAAATTATTTTTTAAGAGATGCTAAACAGCCCCAAAGTCCTGAAAGACATGAAAAGTTACCATCGCAACACGATTTTGCTTTTCTAACGAAAAAAAACACGAAGAAGAAAACTTTAATGTAACCTTAAAATTTGAATGGATGCAAAACGAACTTAAAGATGCTCAAAATTACCTAGAAAGGCCCTTTTACTTTCACCCCGGAAGTGGGTGGTGGTGGGGTCATTAAGTGTACCTGGTTCTAATGTTTTCACAGCCTAAATAATGAGTAAATTATATATTAACTATAATTACTATATCCTAACTTTTTCTCGTTAAAAATGTTTCCCAAAATCAAGTTTTATGGCTTTTTATTTTTTCAACTTAGGATTACTATTATTTTATAGTAGTTCGGTTATGCTCAGGTAGACCAAACAACCAGAACTACAAAAAGTTAGTCAGATGACGTAACTAAATCACGACGGACCCGTCACATGGATGAACGTATACTTCTTTCATTAAAGGGGGGCTATAAATTTGGGACGCATGTCTGTTTCCCCGATGAGAAGCCGTTAATGGGATACGAACAGCAGCAGTGTGCGGTTATTAAACGTGTTTTAATTTACAGCAGAAACTGAGAACCGCTCCGGTTGTTGCATCAGCCCTCGAGAAAGGACCCAGCTACACTTTTACTTGGGCGGATCGCTTATGTTTAAAATTATACCTGGAAATTACCGCTAAAAAAAAACATTCCGCGCATCTGGTTCTAAAGCTGTAATAAATTCTTCCAGTGTTCCAGGAAGTAAAATTTATTTGGGCTGAAAACATTTTTAGGCGAAGAGGAGTGCCGGTTTAATCGATTGATCAGGCATTCGGCCGGGCCTCCTTATTCATTCCCTTTCCATTCAAGATGGCGGGCGACGAGTCAGGCACAACGCTCGGTCAGCCTCACTTGGCCAAACAGGACCTCAGTACTTTGGTAAGTGTCTGTTTATCGTGTTTTACAGCAGTGTGCTTTTACGTTGGCGGCTGTCGGTGTCTCGTTGTTTCGGTAAAACGGTCACAGAAAGCCGGGAGAATAGTAACGGATACCGGTGCTTCGCCACCCGGCACATGACGCAAGGGCCCAGGCTCGGCCGAAAGCTCAGACCCGTTGCACTTCCCAGCAAGAATTACAGCGTTATTTCAGCCACATTTTAACACGATTCACACGTTGAAAGACTTAACCTTAATATTAATAGTTATCAGCTTTATTGAAGGCTCTTTATCCCGGTTTAATTTTAGAGTTAGCTCCATGGAGTTAGCTCCATCTTTATTAGAATCTAGAAAATGGGTCTTGATGTTTGGTCCGGCATAAAAACCCCTGCTATAAGCTTATATCCTTCTTTTTAGTCCAAGATGTAAAAATAAACCATACACTCGGCTTGTAACGCTTTCATTCCAACTCATTGGATTTACATTGTTATAGCTCATATTCTCACCTTTTATGAAAATGAAAAACCGTTACCAAAAAATGCGGGTCAAAGATACCACTTTCAGCGTGTTTTTCGTGTGTTTATACCAAAAAACATTAGTCTTTATTCAACGTAAGTTCTCGTTAGTTGTGACTTCCGAGATGAGAACAAAACACCAGGTGTAGGGCTGCATGTGTCCTACAAGGGAAACAAAACCTTATTTTTTTTAAACTGTAATCAGGGCCTGTGCCATTAAAATAGTCCTGTTTAGTGCGCTTCACACATTGTAGTCGCTATCAAACTCTTTTGTTCCCAGAGACAGTCATCACCTGAAACTTTGCTTCTTTAGACACTCCTACATTAAAACTCCTAGTGTTTTCTTTTATAATGTTGGAAAAGTAGAGTACTTGAGGGATTATTGCTGTTTCGTGTTGCTTTATGGGAACAATCCCGGGTGGTTTTGTTTTCTGCCTGTGAGCTGTTGCCCCTCTTTGTTCTTCGGGATTAAGCTCACCGCTCGCTCTGATGCAGTCGGTCCTGGCATGACGAGTCATTAATCTGCTTGTTCTCTTTGTCAGGACGTGTCGACCTTGACGCCTCTCTCTCCGGAGATCATCAGCAGACAGGCTACCATCAATATTGGTATGGAAGACGCCTGATCCGATTTGATGTCTCTGCAGAGTTTGATAAACGTTTTGACCTCCACCTTCTTCCCTCTTAGGCACCATCGGTCATGTGGCCCACGGAAAGTCCACAGTGGTGAAAGCTATTTCTGGCGTGCACACCGTCAGGTTCAAGAATGAGCTGGAGAGGAACATCACCATCAAGCTTGGATATGCCAATGCTAAGGTAACAGAGTGAATTCTCTCAGATGTTTTTATTTTTGCCTATTTTTGGACCTCTATGTTTGAAATAAAAGAGCAGTGGAAGTTCGTATGTTCAGGGTTTACTCTTTCAAAGGTGAGCTTTCCCGTCTACAGGCTGCAAATGCAAACACATTTTACTTTATTGTCAATACAAATTGTTTCCACAGGGAAAGGTGCATAAAATGGCTGTGATAAGAGGAAGCCTGTAAGAATGCTGATTGTGGGTTCCAGTTTTTCCAGGTTTGGAGTGATTAAAGCCATTTATCACAAAGCCTAACCCCATCTTTGAAAGAACTGCTTTGTTTTACTCAATTAAAATGATGACATTTTGTAGGAAATCAAACTTTTGGCTCATTTAGAGGCCTTTTTGTTGGTTAAGAGTTTATTTAGGGTTTAAGTTATAATTGGAGTTTGACTTAATGTCCCAGTATACCCACAGCGAGAGGTGCATGACCTGCCGGAACGACGGGTATAATGGGGGCCATAGTATAAGTGATTAAACTTGGGGGGGACTGGTAGGATTGAACTCTGCAGACCTTCTTCTACATGTCATGTTTTTCATGCCTTAAAATGGGCCTTTGGTGGGTGACGTAAAGCCCCCCGTCACATAGGCCTACATTCTGGTCTGCAGTCCCCTGACAGCCCAGAATCCTTGTGACCTCTAGTAAGTACTCAAATTTTCATTCTGTAGGTGGTTTATAATGAGGAATACACTTTTTTTTTTTTTTCTCCTTATTGACCACTGGTTGGTAGGGGGTTGCCAACTAATATCTAGGTCTGTGTGAATGACCCTTAAACTTGATAATGATCAGCTCAATCATGGAGTGTTAGTTACCTTATTTGGAAAAAATCTAGGTATCAGTTTTTGTTTTTTAAATAAATGGTATATATAATATAAATCTTAAATATGCATAAGCAAATGACACCCCGATAAAAGTTTTTCCTTTATAATTTTGCTGAAACCTTTTATGTGGGAGCCAAGGGTTTCTCTACATATTGACACCAGGGGGCAGTGTTGAACACATGGAAGAACTGTGGGTTGTGCAGTTGTTGGTCCTTTTATCTTTGAGCTTGAGCCACAGAGAAGAAGTCAAAACAAAGATCATATTTGTAGTCAAGCGAAACTGAGCACTACACACAATGAAAACTGTCCACTGCAGCTGCTGTGTGTGCTTCTCAGAGTGTCTCAGCTCAAACTTAGCTCTGCACTGACTCGTGCCCCCTCCTGAATGAATGCTGGTTTACAAACGTTGATGAGGAGTTCACGTTTGTGCTTCTCTTCCACGCGTTCTAGGTCTATAAGCTGGATGATCCCAGCTGTCCCCGGCCAGAGTGCTACAGGTCATGTGGCAGCAGCACTCCGGACGAGTTTCCCACAGACATCTCTGGCACCAAGGGCAACTTCAAACTGGTCAGGTAAGACCGGAGACGAAGAGCAAAGCATTTTATCATTTATGCAGATGCTGAACCTCTGAATCCTCAAAAAAACCCAAACTTTTTGATGTTCGAGTAAGTTTTTGGGTTCTTTACTGTTCTGTAGAAGAAATTGAATGTTTGAGGACAATAGAAATAAAATAAATGAGGAAAAATGAAAGTGACTGTTGGCTGTCTTCTTCCTCGCAGACACGTGTCATTCGTGGACTGTCCCGGTCACGACATTTTGATGGCAACTATGTTGAACGGAGCAGCCGTCATGGACGCAGCTCTCCTGCTGATTGGTGGGTCTCTGGAAACTTTGATTAAGCTGAGGTGTTATGAAAGAGTATTTCACCTTTACAGCACTGTCACATTTCCCCTTAATGGCTTTGGCTTAGTGGCTCCAATCAGGATAACTTATCCTTCTTCAGATAAAGAGGAGGTGGATATAATAGACCCTGCTTTTACCAGGACTAATGACTTTAGCTAAGAAAGTCAGCATCGTGCTCAACTCTGACTCAAAACATTAAAAATGTCTCGTTGTGTTTTTGTGTCCTTTCCACCTGCCAGCGGGGAATGAATCGTGCCCCCAGCCCCAGACATCAGAGCATCTGGCCGCCATTGAAATCATGAAGCTGAAGCACATCCTCATCCTGCAGAACAAGATCGACCTGGTGAAGGAGAGCCAGGCTAAAGAGCAGTACGAGCAGATCCTGGCCTTCGTGCAGGGTGAGTCAGCCTGAAGAGAAAAAGAAAAAATACATCTTTAAAGATTTTGTAGCCCAGAATTTCAGGTGTGATTTCCCCTCCCCAGTTTAGCAGTTTAACTCAACTTAGCCTTCTTATTTTTACCACCAGTGGTTCCCAGACTTTAACTTTTGGAAAGGAAATGTCACTTAAAGCACCAGGAATCACTAAAACCTTCAATATAACATGCATAAGGACCTCTGGTTTTTTATGATAGAATAATTAAAAAGTTAAATGATAGACCCTTGTGCTCAGAATATGACCCACTGGGGCTTTAAAGACTTAAATATTTAACCAGGGCTTACGGGGATTACACTGGCCAAACTCCGAGTGAGTTCTGTTGTACATACAAATATGATCTATCTTTAAGTTTCACTCCCATTTAAGGTTTGAAAGACCAAATGAAGGATTTATTAATTTTTTTGTATGTGTGTTTGAGTTTTTTTTAAGTCTTTCCGTTGCTGCTTATTACGTTCAAGCATCGTTCTGCAGCATAAACACACAGTTAGATGAAGTCTGATGTGAAAATGCTTTTAATGTTCCTCCTGCAGGCACAGTGGCCGAGGGCGCTCCCATTATTCCCATCTCAGCCCAGCTGAAGTACAACATCGAGGTGGTTTGTGAGTACATCGTTAAAAAGATCCCCGTGCCCATCAGAGACTTCGCGTCCGAGCCCAGACTCATTGGTAAGACGAGTAACAACATACACATGTTGACTCTTTTATGTAAGTGTTTAGAGTTTGGTTTTTTAATGTTCTATATCTTTTGTGTTTCAGTCATTCGATCCTTCGACGTGAACAAACCCGGCTGTGAGGTCGACGACCTGAAAGGAGGTGTGGCCGGAGGAAGTATCCTTAAGGGTGTACTCAAGGTGAGAGTATATTTATCAGTACATTCTTGATGATTTGAAGCAGTGTGAAGTCACTAACGCCTTACTCTGCTCTGCCTTTCTCTGCGTGTCCTCCAGGTGGGTCAGGAGATCGAGGTGCGGCCAGGTATTGTGTCCAAAGACCAGGAGGGAAAGCTGATGTGCAAACCCATCTTCTCAAAGATCGTCTCTCTGTTCGCCGAGCACAACGATCTGCAGTACGCTGCTCCCGGAGGCCTCATCGGTAAGAGGCGCTTTGTGCTCTCGTGTTACCAGACGGCATTGTAAATAAAGTTTTATACTGTGAAGAGAAAAGCTGGTGATCATAGTGAGAGATACATTTTCAGGCATTCAAAAAATTACAAGTTTGGGTTGATTTCCTATCTTTTGGTGTTGCTTAGTTAGCTTTGTCTGTTTACTTTAGTAAACCTCTTAAAAAGGTTGCAGTACTGACAATACACACAGATTATTAAAAACACACAACATGTTAATAAAAAAAGCCAGAAAAGATACACATGCAAGCTGCAATACTACAAGATAAAAGATAAAAAATATAAAAAACTCAATTTAGGATGAAACAGAGTTCCTGGATCTGTTCTTACTACCAGAGAGTAGGGCTGCCACGATTAGTCGACTAGTCACGATTACGTCAACTATTAAAATCGTCAACGACTAATTTTAATAGTCGACGCGTTGTTTGAAGCTCTGTAAGATCCTGAAAGACGCAGGAATAAGTAGTAGGATTTAAGAGTGTAATAATGGACTGAAAAAGAAGATGGCAGCAATGCATCTACAAGGATGCCAGCTGTCGTTAAACGCCAAAGAGGAAGAAGCAGTCTCCGGTATCGTAGCTGTGTCCAAATTTAGGGGCCGCATCCTCCTGAGGCCGCATTTGTAGGCCCATTACGTTACAGCAACGCGACGAAGGCTGTCCAAATGCGACCGACAAATGCGTCCTCCTTTTCCCCAGATTTGAAGGATGGGTCGGGTGTATCCTTTTTGGCCCAACCCATCCCAGAATTCATAGCGCAGCCCAGCCAATTCCAGTTTCCAACAATGGCGGCAGCTACTTCGTTTTAATGTTACTCTTATTACTCTTTCTGGGTCACAAAATAAACTTTTAACATATAGCTGATGTAGCTGCGTAAACTTCAAATATCTGCTCGGTTTATCAAGACATCACATATTTGCAAAAGTGCTCCGATGTTTTCAGAGACGTCTGTTACACACCAGCTCGATAGTTAGCCGGAGGGTTCAAAGCTCACTAAAGCCGACGAGGACGGCGAACCCCCGGCACATCGTTTTCAAACCCCCCCGTATTTCGCTACTCAGTTAAACACACAGCTGAATAAACGTCACACAGAAAACTGATTAAACAGAAGTGTGAGATGGTGAGAATTTACTCCAGTGTTATAATTTAGATAGCAAGGAGCAGACGGCTGAGTTTATTAAACTCCACCGAGACAATCTGCAAATTTCATTCAAAGTTTAATAAACTATCATCTTGTCTTTATTTT
>VUQG01018800.1:3448-22785 GCA_015106755.1 Etia nguti
AAAAAAAAAAAAAACCTATTAAAAAAAAAAAAAAAAAAAAAAAAAAAAAAAAAAAAAAAAAAAAAAAAAAAAAAAAAAAAAAAAAAAAAAAAAAAAAAAAAAAAAAAAAAAAAAAAAAAAAGCTCTCGAAATCTGATTTCAAAATAAAAGCCCACTTCGAGTGAATTTAGCTTCAACATTAACCCTGATTTCAAAATAAAAGCATTTGAAACCTGATTTCAAAATAAAAGCCAACTTCGAGTGAATTTAGTTTCCACATTAACAGACACGTTAAGTACATAATAATAAATATCATTTAGTCTTGTTTCCACACTCTAATGTCAGATCCAAATGATCAGACCCTTGTACTCTTGTAGCACCCTGTCACTATCAAGGTCATCTTCTTGTGGATTTCAAAGTAAAAGCCCTCTGAATTTTCATTTTTGGACTACTCTTTCAGTGACTTCAGAATTTTCTTAGAAGGACAATTCATGTTTCCACAGGCTAATTGGAGTTTATATCGACAGTATACACCCTCACAGGGATATCATGTCAATATCAATCTGTCATTTAAAGATACTGACTTATTGCAGAGTATTGGTGAACAAGATGAGCCCTGTTTTTCGTATTCCCAGAGTATTTAGTTTATTTAATAAAATATCAGATTTGGTATTCCTATATCAATATAATATTGCCACCCAACATGTCATGAAACTATGGTGTATCAATTTTTTCCCCCAACCCCTAAAATCTAAGATGAATGAAATCAAAGGCACTCAACTGTAACAGCTGTCATGGTGTGCAACGTACTCTTTCATGGTCAAAGTCCTCAGCATAGTCATGGCATGTTGGAAGACCTCAAGCAGCTCAACTCTTTTGTCATGGACTGTGCAAACTAATGTTAAGCTGAAGTTCCACTCCCCATCAGAGAATCTTTGGCAGCCTAATTCTCACAATATAAATTCAGTGAATAAATGCATCTCACAGCCCTCCCACATTCACAAAAAATCTTACAGTCTTTAAATTTTCATGCTCCTTGGGAAATCACAGATCATGTCACATCAGAATGAATATAAGTGTATAGCAGTGCACTAAGAGGATTGAGGGGGATTGAGCCTTGATGCCAGTCCCCCAGTGCATGTCATTACGGCAGCTTCTTCAAAGCCCCAAGCCACTAACTTTGCTTTTCAATCATAGCTGGCCAACATTTAAAGTACTACAGCTACTATAGCATAATTTTTTATCTAGTATATTATAAAAAATAAACGTGTATTTTGCACATATTTCAGCAGTTTTCTTCAAATGTACCTTTACCTTGAAGTTGATGCTCAGAAGTGTGCCTTGGTGAAGGTAAAACCAGTGCTATTCAGTGGACATTGACTGATAAAAAGTAAACATGGCCTGCAAAATACTATGCTAGCTGTTAGTCACTGTTGCTCCTGTGAGAATAGAGGAAGTTTGCCATCCTCTGGATGTGGTGAAAGTGAAAAAGAGCATGTCATTGACTGATTTCTTGTTTGATTCTGTTGGCTGCCAGAGGAAAAGTTTGGAAAAATTCAAGATCTTTGGTAGAGAGACTTCTTCCATCCACCAATGGGACTTTGCTGAACTTCTGACCTTCATAAATCCTCTAACAGTCTCTCTTTCTTGCTCTTTCTCTTTCATATACCTAAAAAAAGGTCCTTAAAGTAGATTGGCAACAAGATTGGAAGTAGCTACAGGCAACTGCACTTCCCGATCACATAGTCAAAGTTGTACCCAGACGAGCATGTGAACGATACACTACATCAAAATCTAATTGGCTCATGATACAGTGACTCAAAGTTGCAGAAAGTTTGTAGCATCAAGTGTCAACAAGGCTAGCATTACAACAAGAGCTGACCAAAAGAGTCAGGATTAGCGCCAAAAGAAACCATAATAAAAGACCTTGCAAGCACGTCTCCAAACTCCGCAGCTACTTTGGAACAAATTCATTATTTTGTCACTGGGTTATAAAAACCTCAAGTATACAATAATCAGTCAAATCCTGTAATGGACGCAAAGAAAAAACATAGCCCAAAGGTCATACTCAAGGAGAACAACTTATAGTGCAAGAGACAACAAGAAAAAAATAAAAGGAATATGAGGAAAACATAAGGAATGAGCAGAGAGAATAGCCTGCTAAAACATTTGAAACCGTTGACCTCTACTGTGCATCAGCGCAGCAACATTGGCTAATACAATGGCTAATACATTCCCTGTTTCAGCTGTTAACTAATTCTTCTGGAGGTGGAGACGACCGCCATCTGCCATCTTTTCAGAATTTTGTAGCAGAGTTCTGCCACATTTCTCCATATATGGTGTCTCTGGAATAACCATGTTAATTTCTTGGATCTAATACAGTAGCATACTGAACATGTAATTTGGGTAATTATGCACGGTAGTGATTAAACACAAAATGGCACCAAAAATGAAGGTCCACAAACCCTGCAATTCCTGTCTTAGTAAACAGGTGGACTGAATGTACACATTCATCACACTCCTCCTGTATCAGTGGAGGGGACGCAGGAAGCTCAGCCACTTTGCCTGCCAAGTGTGCAGACCGTTCAGCGTTGAGCAAGCTCACCATTATGTTTTCAGAAAGTATCCATTTTCCCACATGTGCCAAAGCAACAACAAGGTCTCCATGTGGTAGAAGTCCCCCAGATTCCGCTGGTATGAGTTGGAGTATTTTGGAGCTGAGTCACAGGATGCATCGGGTTAACTTGATGAGCATCTTGTGATTTTGTGCACACACACACACATACATAGTGAATGAAATGTCCATGCATAGTAAAAGTACTCATTACAATGACTCACCACCTTGCAAAGTGTTTTGATGCGAGAACAGCACTGTAGGTCCAGGTGGTGAAAGACAAACTCCTGCATAGATGGAGGATGTTCTGTGTAACAAGCACAAATAGAATCCAGCTATTTTAGCCAACAGAGCAATGTTTGTGTTGGTTTGGAAGAATAATTGTCATACTTATCATCCAGTAATCTGTTATCCCAGAGTGTTTTTTTCTTTTTCTTTTACTTAGCTCAACTTTATAGACAAAGACAGCTAAGTCTGAGATGGTTTGGACATGTGCAGAACAAGGAGCCTAGAGCTGCCAGGCAAGAGCAGTTGTAAATTGACTGGTGTACTCTTGTACTTTAACTGAGCACTCAAAATGCTTTTCACTACAAGTCACATTCACCCATACACACACAGCTATACTTCTTGCCTTTAAACACTTTCTAACTATTACGCACATGCTCACACTCCAATGGATGCATCAGGGGCAATTTGTGCTTCAGGATTTTGCCCAAGGACACTCTGGCATGCAGACTGGAGGATGGACCTTCCAATAAGTAGAGCACCCGCCTGAGCCACCGACGCGTGCAATACAGGAAGACAAGGAGAATTCACTGATGTAGTGATAGACGACATGCATAACAGATGGTGTTACAGGGGAAGATAGGATGGGATGGAGGCAGACGATTTGCTGTGGAGCAGTTGAAAGAAGAAGAAAAAAACTTTTCTTTTACATTGCACACACACATACATGTGGAATTTCTAATTAATTTGATCAGTAATAGATCATTACTGTGAGTTATTCTCCTATTCTGGCTCCTACAGGTGCTATATGGATCTTTCTAAGAAATGTCTCACAATACTCATATTTTAATCCAAATTTTCCTGAAACTCTGGACCTTTCCATTTGTAAGCAGTGTGTCAAGGAAAACATTACCTATAACAGAAATTTGACCATGTTTAGCCAAATGGTATGAACATCCACTTTGCAGATGCTGGAATACAACAGATCCACCTTCTTTGTATTTAAAAAATTGTGTTGTTCTGCAGATTTCCAATCAATAGGATCTTAAAATCAATAGGTTTTAGAAAAACCCTTTACAATGCAACCTAACAGTTCCGAAATCTGTACTTAAAATACCTCTTCCAATCACCCTGTGGCTTTTATTGGGACTGGACGCTGGGATTAGCCAAGGTGGGTATTGCAGTAAGGATTTGGGGTTTTGGCTTGCTCCTTATTCCTTAAGTAGGAAAGTGGTAGAGAGCAAGTGAGCAACAGGGTTCCTTGCAGAGAGTGAGGAAGGTAAGTAACTGGAAAAACTTCACAGAAACACAACTCAGCCTGAACTAGTCACCACTTTGATAGCTATAACAATCTGGCAGCAAGCGGGTGATGAGCTGGTCCTTTGATGTGCAGGAGGTTGATGAGTGGATGAGAAGCAGGTGTGTCTGCCAGAATCCAGCCAAGTCTGTTTTGAGGACCTCCAGAGGGTCCTGACAGGCTGGTACGTACTCCCATATACTAACACCAAGTGGGAAAACAAGTAGCGAGAGAGATAGGGAGAGAAAGACAAGAGGGAGAAAGAAAGTAGGGGACACTGGAATGTGAGGAATCATAACCCATCAAATTTGAAATGGTCAGGAAATGTTACATTGAGCAGTATGATAAGATGACAGTCTTATTTAGAAAACTGCAGGGATTACATATATTTTAGGCCATTTTGGTCTTTAGTGTCACTTTGGTTCCCTTAACAAGAGTCCACTGGTATTTTTTTTTTTTTTACAGGTCTTCTTTGGTTCTCAGTTTGAGTTCAGAGTCACTACCTCTAACCTCCTGTGTTTTGCTTTGATAATGTTGGACGCCTCTAGCAATGTCTTGGCCATTTGTTAGCTTTAACCTTCACTGAGATACACAAACACTTCAAAATTTGTGAGCTACATCTATATTTATGGATTTCTGAGATTAGGGATAGGCTCAAGGATGGATAGATGGATGGATAAGATGACTGGTAGTGCAAAATCCCAAATCATTTCTGGTTTTCAGTACTCTTTCCTGCAATGCTGTATTCTGCAAATTGTATCACACTTTTTAAAAAGGTATTTGCAGGTGTACCTTTTATTAACTTCCAGCACTTTTACGCTGTGCAGAGGTATAAGCACAGTTTGACCATCTTGATATATTTGTTATGAAACCAGTCCTGTGATTTCACTTCCAGAAGCTCATCACCAGGAACCGCAAAGATAGTTCTTGGATTTGTCATCCAGCGATGTGGCAGATATTATATTACTGCTGTCACTCATCAAGCTACTGCAAAAGTACACGGCACATTTTTGTGGAATGCTTTTTCCTGTTGTAAATTATTAACCATTATAACATGAATCAGTGGGTGTTGACCTCGGGACTGATTCATACTTTAAAATGTGCAGGGGGAAAATATTTATCTGCTCGTTCAGTAACACTGCTGTTTGGAGGTGATTTTCTCATTAAACTCTATTAGTTGCACAGGCTAATCTCAATATTAATTCATTAATCTGTTGATTTTAGGATTGAAATGGAGAGCAATTACATAACTAAAGCTTGTGTTCTTGAATAGTAATTAATCAATTAGCCTTAATATTGATGCCAGGAAATTATCGTAGGTTTGATGCATGACATGAAAAACCTGATTTGTTTTCACAGCAGTTTGACTCGGTGTCAGTACTGCCTGTCTGTAAATAAATGTACATGAACTGATATTTCAACTATGTCAAAAGGAATTCCATTTAGTCTCAGCTGTGGCAAAATATCTCCACAGAAGGAATATAACTGGATCTATAATAAAAATTATTTGTGTGTGCACAGTTAGTGTTTGAATTGAATACCAGCACTCAATGCTACTTATCTGAATTGAAACCTGTATTTTTTTCACATGCTAATATTGATACTATTTGCTTATTATTAGCACAATATTTTGCCGATATTTGAGTTTGATCCTTTGCTGTGATGAACCTCAGTAGAATGGAAGGAGCCACATGGTGGCAGTGTCCACAAA
This sequence comes from Etia nguti, assembly GCA_015106755.1. Lineage (NCBI taxonomy): Eukaryota > Metazoa > Chordata > Actinopteri > Cichliformes > Cichlidae > Etia > Etia nguti. The sequence continues at coordinate 9,275 of VUQG01018800.1, forward strand.
TGCTGTCAGCTTGTCTACAGTGTCCACATGAAAACAACTCTTGCTTGTGGCTTCCCCGTGTACAAGGTGATTGCACCTCCAGCTAACAAGCCATGTCCGCTCTGACAAGATTTAAAACAGGAGAGATCTCTGTAAAATACAGATGGCAATCCAACTGGCCCCTGGCCAATTGTCCAAAAATCTTGAAATTCCTTCCGCTGTTATGCTTGAGTCACCGTGACTCTTCTGACAATCATCAATCAGCAGAGAGGTCACTTGAACAGCTATTTAATGGTTCACGTTGCTAATTTGAAACAGTGGTTAAACCCTCCCACAGCAGTGGCTTTTACTCATTTTTTATCGCATTTTGTTGCCAAGAATATCTGGAACATTAAACAAAATAAACTGAGGGAAAGATCAGCAGCCTGAATATGAGTGATAAGTGATGAGTAATGATGACTTGATTGTAAACCAGATGCAATAATGAAATGTATAAAAAAATATTTTTTTAACAGCAGGAAGAAAAGCATCAGTGTTCTGTTTGTTTAAATCATAAAGCAACGCTCTCGTAGACAGGTGCTCCGCTACCTGGGCAGCAAGGGAAACTCCACAGTTCCAACGGATGGGAATAAGAGACTCCTCTTTATCTGCTCTGTTGACATAACTTAATCCAGTTCTTCTGTCTTGTCAAAATTCTGGCACTGCTTCGAACAGAACGCCTTTTTTAATTTATAGAGAAGTCAGTGTGTTTTTTAAGTATGACAAATACGTGTGTGTGTGTGTGTGTGTGTGTGTGTGTGTGTGTGTGTGTGTGTGTGTATGAAAGAGTCCACATGCTTATGTGTAACAACCAGAAACAGGAGAAACAGCTGAAGTTGGGGTTGAGTTACTTCCTGTAAAAACAGACCACAATGTTTGGTCATCTGAAGTGCCTCCAAAAGTCATCAGATTATCTGGCTTTGCCAGATAGTACGGTGTTTTCCACCTACTAATGCAGTATAAGTCACTGGCCCTTGACTAACCAGAAGCACTACAGCGATGCCTCTGTGCCGCCTGCAGGCTCCACATGACAGATGTTGTTTAGAAGTTGACCAGCCGGCTCCCAGCTATGACCTGCTGTTGTCCTGGTGCAGAATGACGCAGGTATTGCACAACATTTTCCTTGGTTATGACTGTGTGACATCACCAGCTCCTATTAATCCTCACTTTCCCAGTTGCCCTGACGCGTGACACGCACTCAAACGAATGCACTGTTATGTGTAAACACCACAAACAACTCAAAGAGCGCATGCATACACACACGGACCTTCGCTGCCCCAGGTCCTGCTGTATCTACAGAGGCACCTGTCGTACACGACGTCACGTGTAAGTCAGGTGAATGCATCCATGCATGCATGTGGGTGTGTGTACAGGCTCCTGCTGGCTGTGGGATGTTTGCATAATCAGCACAGCAGCACACCTTGGTCACAAGGTAAACTTTCCACTGTGTCAGAAAAAAAGACAATTTTCACACTTGAGTAGTCCGGGAATGGCCTACTTTCAGAGAAAGGAGGTAAAAAGGAGGTAAAAGGTCACAAAGACAGCTGGGAGGGTCTGACTGTACATGCTCTTTGAATATGCAGTGAGTAAAGGATTTATTGTTACTTTAAGAGAACTTTAAGAGTACTTTTCCACTGTGTTACAGCAGTAGTTCTTAAACTGGGAGTCTCCAGCTGGAGTATCATAGGGCAAAAGGCAGGGACACTGATCTGTTGCTTGGCTAATATAGAGGGACAGGCAAATATTCACACTCACATTCACACCTATGGCCAATTTAGCAACCTTTGGATCATTGAAAGCCAGAGTACCTGGACAGACATGCAAACGCCACACATAAAGACACCAGCCAGCTGGTGGATTAGCACCCAGGATTTTCTCACTTTGAGGCAGTGCTAACCACTGCACCACTGTGCTGGGAACCATTTATATCAATGGACCAATAATATTGTGTCCATAATTCTTTCCACCATATATTTGGACCAATGCTCTGACATGGTTGTGACACATTACAGTAAACTGGGATCATGGAATCACTGCCTTCTCTTAGGGTGCAGCAAACTGATCCCACTACTTAGCTTGGCTTATTAGCTGGCTAATATTTGAGTGAGTCCCATTTGTTAATGATACTAAGCCTAAAACCAGATAAATCCATCATTTCATGTTGAAAATCTACAAGTTAGTTGTTTGTAATAAAAAAAATTCCTGAGTGAAATACATTTATTTGCTTTCTTGCTGAGATTTAGATGAAGTCTATAGAAACATGTAGTTAGCATAGCTTTTGTCTATGGACCTAACTTACCTAGTGAGTGCTAGCATAGGCTCCAGCACCCCAAAGACCCTGAATTGAAGAAAAAGGATGAAAAGAACTTTAATTAAGTACTAATTGACACAAGTAAAGTAAACTTATCACATGGTTTCTCTCTGTTTTTAGTACTTGTGCTAAGCTACACATGTTAATAGTTGGCTGCATCCATACTTTAAGGACAGAAACATAAAGTGGAACATTTCATGCTTGGTTAGGACCCCAGTACTTCCCATCACCTTTTCATACCCATGATGAACCTTTAAAATAATTAAATTTAAAATAATTTCAATATGAAAGAATTAACTATAAAGCCAAAAGTCTGTATTAGGAGGAACACAGAGGTGGTGATTGCAGTTCACCTCCCATGAAATCATGTTAATTTTAGACTTTTTTGTGTGTGGGTTCATTTCCAGTTGATGTTTAGCTAGAATTATGCAACAAAACTACTTGGTTAGATTTAGAAAAATCTCATCTCCTCTCAGGATATTATGGGTAATTTTGTGAGAAGCCAAGGTAGCAGAGTTACACGCAAAGTATTTTACACCTGCGCTGCCTTGACACACTGGCTATGTGATTACTGAATACTGTCAGCTAATTGTCCTGTTTGAAAGTAGCAACTACATTTAAAATCTGATGCGAGAGAACAAGCATCCATATATGACAAGTTTTGAGTAAGACCTGTCTAACAAGTGCCATAACCAACACCTTGGGATGCTTTGTGTATAACTGGAAGATGTCAGCAGCTTTGGCCAAATGAGCGTTTGATGTCCTCAGATAAAGAACGGGATGTTCCATAGTGTTAACCACATGCTAGAAGGCAAAACCCACCAACAACAAGTTCCTCTCTCCTTGCCACGATGAGCAGTCCATTGCAAGTGCCACATCAACACGGTGTCATGGTGTCTATTTTAGACTCTAGGAGGACTTGTGAAAGGGTAGCCAGCACATTAAAATTTAACGCCAAGTGGTCCTGCCCAAGAATCAGTTTGTGGCAGCTAAATATCAAACTACAGGCACACAGTCCAAGTTGCTTTAAGGTTTTTTCTTTGAACGTCAAACAAATCATAGAACAGTGATGTATTGGCTGGGCATGTTAATGTTGAAATGATTCCTGGATGCCGCACCAGCTGTGATCCGGACTCTTTTTAGCTAGTATTTATAGTGAGTCAAATAAAGTAAAGTTGAGACAGGAAATAGAAATCAACAGAATTTACATGAATACACATAATTTCCTTTTCAAATACTGCAGCTCATGCAGATGTAAGTTTAAGATTTGAGCTTTCTTCTATTTCTGTATGTTGACTTGGGTTTGACTTGCTTTACTTTCTTGAGCTATAACTGAATATTCAATTAGAAAATAAAAACAAGGAATAAATAAGTATATTTATAAATAAATAATAATCTCAAGGAACTTTTATTTAATCAACAATTTAAAAAAGAATTACTGAAGCTCTAATAAGGTCTTTTTTTTTTTGTGCTAGCTGCAAAATGAGCATGAAGTTTAAAATTAAACTATTCTGTTTGCCAAATTCTAATTTTGTCAGTGAGAATTTTTAAAAACTTTGGATGCCAGCTTTCGTGTAACCCTGTGAGTGACACTGTCGTGTGGTGCTTTGGCAAAACATTGCTAATGTTCTGACAGAACTTGCTGGCTCTGACCTTAATGTGCTAAAATGAAACTGAAGGGATGATTCATTTCTAATATCCTAAAGTCTGAAGTCAAGGACATACACTTTAAATTCTAGTGATGGCAAATGAGAGCTCTTGTCACACCCCTTCTCATAAAGCCCCTTTTAACTTAATGGTCATTTCATGCAAAGTGGTATCAGGCTAAGGAGATGTTATTGGTTTTACTTGAAGAGGTTTTGATAAATCCACCTTTGTTATTTCTGCCGCTTTCTCAATGGGATTTTGCTTGTTGTATTGCAAAAACTGGATAATTTGATTGAAAACACTGGATCTTCTCCAAAACAATATCCTGCTTACTCTGGTTATTCTATAGACCTAACTGTGATTAGTTTTAACACTGTTAAATAAATATTTACTCTTAAAAAGTATCTGTACTAGTAAACAACTCGTCACTGAAGAAATGCCCACCCTTCTGTTTTCAATGTCTAGTCTTGTCGCATGATGTCGGATAGTCTGAAAATTCCTGTGGAACGTACCTTGGTCATCATCTTTGATATTCATCCTTGACTTTCTAGGAAGGGGAAGTTTGTATACAAGAAATATGATCTTTTTTTCAATTAGAAATAAATGACCTAAGCAAAACGTGGTGAAGAAGACTACAAAATGAATGAAAAGCTTTCTTCAGAGTGAGAATTTGTTTTCCCAATTGCAGTAACATGAAAGGACTCTTCACTGACAGGAGCACTACCATCTATGAAAACAGTTCCTATATCTATGTATGTATGCATCTGCCATGTATGATGCGCTTTTTTGCCATTGTAGCACATCTGTGTTTGATTGTGGAGATAGTAGTCTAATGTTTCAAACATGTTTGCTGGGTGTGGTTCCCAAACGGTTTGCTGAGGCACAACGGTGTCCTTTGAGACAAGGACAAGTGTCCCTTGAAATTCAAAAATGTTTGGTATGAACTCTCAACCTACTGTATCAATACTTTGTACGAACTCCTTTCATTTATCCTCCTATCATTTATAACACTAATTAGGCTAATAAGAGGGGAAATGGACAACTTTTTGACCACAACTACCCACCACTACTGAAGATAACCCATGACCAAAAGAAAAGAGAAAATGTGTTGGGAAAGGTACTTGTCTTTTGGCTTTCCCTGCATCAGACACATCAACAGCCCTCAAGTCTGAGGGTGTCATCTGTCGGGAGAAGCTGACTAACATGGTGCCACAAGCTAAGGAGGAACTAGAAAAGCAAATGTCTTTTCTTAAAGAAACTTTGCCTATTTCGAAAGAGCGCTGGATCTAAACCAGAGCCAGCAAGACCATGTTGTCAGACTTGCGTGCCAGACAAGGTAAAAGTGCCATGTTTCATGCTAGATGAGTGGTGATGCTAGCTTAAAAACATATTCCAGTTGTCATGCTTGGCCTTGGTGACCCCTTGAAAAAACACTGACAATGAAGCTACTCTGTGCAGATATAAATCCAGGTATGGCATGAAATGTTCTTTCCTTTGATGTGATTTACCACAAAAAAGTCAAAACTACTGGTCTAGTGGATCATTCAGAATCACATGACAGTGATTCTAGAAAGGCATGTTAGTGCATGTTATAATTAAATGGTGTGAATAACAAAATAACATTCTAGGAAATGACAGTCTTACAATCTTAGAAAATAAAACCTAAACTGTTCAGTTGAGACAGTGAATTGAAACAAATAATTGAATTCCCCTTATCCTGTTGATAATAATCCTCCATACTCCAGCAGTTAATTGTTTTAATAAGAGTTGAACTGCAGTTGACTTGCCCAGGAGACCCTAATGGTGGACCTGTTGTTAGCCTGGACGATGCAACAGAGGCCCATCTGTTCTGCTCCTGAATGATCATAAGGCCAGCCTGAAGCATCTAAATATAGAAGGGCCAAATTAAATTCAAATGACTCAGATGCTTGATGACTGAGACGAGTGACTTATTCCTCCTCAGTGCCCTGCTTCAAACAGTCGGTGCACTGCCTGCCTTTGAGCAAACATGCGGGCAGGGAGTCACTTATTCCACTCCGGGTCACCTCTCAAACCTTCAACTGTTAGAGGAAGGAGGTTGGTGGTATGGGATGGCGGAGGTTGTGGGGGAGTGAAAGGAAGACGGGTGGCGGGAGGGACGACAGAAAGGCTAAATCAGTTGGCCGAGGAGAGGAAGCTCTGTCATATCCAGGAGGAAGTGTGAGTCAGTCGTTGTACATTCTTCAAGGCTGATTCAGCGCTGTACAGGAAGTGGGAAATGCTTACTGCTGGGCTTTAACACCAGGAGGGAAAGAACCTCGTCTGGAGCGGTGTAACTGTAAAAAGTGTCCCCCAGTTAAAAAAAAAGAAAAAATTGAGAACACACATGCGTAATATTTTGTGCGCGGAAATGACTCACTCATTGCTTACAAGTTCGAAGGAGGTGGCTGCCACTCAACATCGATTTAACACACACAACAGAAAAGAGAAGAAAGACTGTATCAACAGGGAGAGCGGCAAAGAGCTGTCAGAGAAGAGGAGGGCAAAGGGTAGCGCTCTGGGTCTTCCTCTTTTTCTTTGCTCCCCAGAAATCTCCCCTTCCCTCTCCCTCTCCCATCACTTCTCAGATTTCACAGTTCCCGCTATAGCAATTTAACTCCTTCTGTTCCGTTTCAGCTACATCTGAGAGCTGTAAGTCACTCAGAAGGAGGAAGTGAAGGTCTGGCACAGAGAAAGGCTGAAAGCTTGCTTAATTGTTGTCACTAATACGTCAGTCTACGTTTGTTCCAATCGAGTTTGAACTTTGGTGTCACTCAGCTGAGGTTTTCCAGGTTGTGACCTATATTTCAGTTCAAAGCCAAGGTTGATGACATCATGGTGGCCATGTGGGTGGCGGTGGTGGTGAAGGGGAAAGAGGTAGTTGTTTATAGGATGTCTTCCCCCATTTATACACCCATGGACAGTCTGTCCCACCCAGACTCTCATGGTCACTGCCCCCGTCCTCGTGATAAAACGCCAGCTTATCACCAGTTTCCATTCAGCTTCTTAGTGCTTATATAACGTCAACCCAGGGAGGAAGTGCTGTCCGCTTTGAATGAAGAATGTATCTGTGTGTGTGTGTGTGTGTGTGTTAGTGCTGAAAGAGCAAGACGACGCGTGGAGTGGAACGAGTTTCCACATGACAGAAAAAGCCTCCAAACATGTATGACAGTGGAAAAAGTGTGCTCAGCTGATTAGTGCATAGACACACACACGCACACACACACACACACACACACACACACACACACACACACACACACACACACAGCTCAACTGGTTCCCAAACTCTCTCACACTTCTTACAAACGCATACACACACACATCACTCTCACACTGTGTCTCTGTCTCACACAAAACCATGTTGTATTGTACGGGTTGTTGCTAGGAGACAAATTCCAAACCTCTTGAAACAGAGGGACTTACTCCTCATTTCTAAGCCGGTATGTCGGGAGAGAAAAGGGAGAGTGAAGGAGAGGGGCAAAGAGGGATGGGGATGAGGAATGGGGGCTCTAAGAGACAAGAAAGCAAGTCTCCCACGCACAAAAGCTTTCGCTCTCAGCAGGAAGAAGTCCACAGACTCATCAGTCTCTTGCTTTGACATCAACTCCGCTTCTCAAAAGATCCTACAGGGAACGGCGATACGCATCCACAGTATCGCTGGTGCAAAATGGCTCTGCAGCACTCTTCTTCACCTTTGCAAAATGAAACAATTTCTAAAGAGGAACATGAGAGTGACAGCTGCAGCCAAAAAGACTTTTAGGATTCATAGAAGAAAATTTAACTGGGATCTGTTATATTTTGGAAGCAATGTCTCAGGATGGAACTCAAACCTAAACGATTGTATTAAATCCCACCGTCCGTTTGTATAGCTATATAGCTATAGCTTTACTAAGGTTCATATACTAGTTGAGAGGAAAAAGCCATAATTTCAAAACTGTGTAAATGCAGATATTCATTCATGTTTCTGGGTGAAACAGAAATCTTTTGCTTAGCTTAAAATACAAGCATAAATACAAGAATATTTTTAAAGAATTTTATTTTAAAATATGAAATAAATATGTGGAGTATCTTCATTCTCAGATTTTCTGAAGCAGACTGTGTGGAGTGTGAATAGTAGACCCAAACACAGACACAATGGAACATGGAACGTAACTTGAATTAACAAAAGGCGAGCCGGTTAATAAGGCTGATGAAAAGGTACAAACAAAGGGCAAGGCAAACCGATGCAAAACTAAACATTAACCTAAACTGGGTAAACTAAAATAGAACATGAAAAACCCTGACATGGACATGAACAAACCTGGAAACATGGCGTTAAACAACAGCTGACCAGACAATGAATAAAGGAAGACAGAGGACTTAAATATACAGAAGGGTTACGAGGGAAGTGGAAACACACGGGGAACACAGCTGACACAAATGAACATGACGTCACAAGAGAAGTAAAACTAAACATACTGAACATGGAAACACGAGGCTGTCAAAATAAAACAGGAAACATAATGAGACGAACATCGTGACAATATGACATCGAAAACGCAGACTTGAAACACAGACTGGGGAGACTGAATGAAACACAAGGAGAGGAACATGGAAACAGATAAGGGGAACGAGGCACAGACATAAATAAAATTTTAAATAGAGGACAAGAGACTCACACAGGAAACGGAAAACAACACATAAACAAGGGAGAATGGATATTTTTCTTCATGCAGACATGATGATCCAACCAAACATAACAGTGTAAACAGTAAATTATGCTATTTTAATGTCTCAGGGAGAAATCCCTCTTCCACTTAGTGCTACTTGTCCAGCTGTGCTCCAAAGCAGCAGCACAAAATGTTGTAATATTTAAAAAATAAAAAGTAAATATTCTATCACCGCAAATTCTGTATGAAACAGTTCACTTTGATTGACTTTTCTGCTTTCCTGCAGAGTGTCATCCCCAGCAGGATTATTATAGGTAAATAAAACTGAAGTAAAAACTAAAACTAGATTCTAAAAAACATTTTAGTTAACTAAAATAAAAATTAAAACTAGACTTCTGAAAAACAAAAAAAACTAAAGCTAACTAAAAAGATTTTGTGAACTTGTAAAACTAAGATAAATGTTAAAAATTAAATAAAAAATAGAGGCAATATTTTTAGTTTTTAGTATTTATTAGTTTGACTTGACCAATGAAGCACTGATTGACATGTTTTTTGAGAATCTGAATGAGACTCTGAGTTATTGCTTTCAAAAAGTTCAGCTTTTGTAATACCTGTACTGATTTTTCCCAAATTTTGCAAAAGACTAACACAAACACTGAAACTAATAAAACTAAATGTAAAACTAAATCTACCAAAACTAACCAAAATTAAAATGAATTAAAATCAAAAAGTCAAAATGAAATTAGAATAAAAAACAATTAGAAAACACAAAATTATAATAACTCTCCAGTGTGCAAATTTCTGAACAGGGACGCTATTGCATTTACTGAGACTGGCAGCAGACTTTTGGAGTTTGAGAGTAAATAAATATGTGTAATGTGTTTTATGCATCATGGACCATGACTAACTTGTGAATCATGCAGTGAATAAGAATCAGCTTTTTACAGTGGAGTGTGGCTGTTCCTTTGATTAGCTGATCACAGCAGCAACTGCTCCATCAGTTGCAAGACCAACAAACCATCAATCTTACAAACCATGTAAGATTTTTTTTTTTTGAAAATCCCTTCATAGCAAGGCTTTCTATCCGCAGGATGTGATGAGTCAGTGAAGCTATGATGACAGCCATACATTAGTGAGTTGTTAAGATTTCCTGAACCTTTCTGCCACCTATGGGCAAATTAGAGTTTCCAATTAACCTATGCCCACTAACTGCATGTCTTTGGACTGTAAGAGGAAGCCGGAGTACCAGGAGAGAACTCACGAAAACACGGGGAGAACATGCAAACTCCACACAGAAAGACCCCAGCCTGATGGTGGAATTGAATTCAGGACCTTCTTGCTGTGAGGCAACAGTGCTAACTACTGTGCTGCCCGTAATAATAATAATAATGATGATAATAAAAAAACATAATGTACAGGTACAATTTAGATATGTTTGTGAAAAAACACAACGGTAGGTACACCAACAGCAGACTTGTGCTAATAATTATGAATCACTTATTTGGGGATGTGTTGTGCTTGGACAGTTTACATTAGTGAATCAGTCATTTGATATTTGAATTTTCTTTGAGATTAATCTTTCACCAAAATCTTAGCTTAAGAATATACTTAAAGTATCACCATGAGCTGAGTGTGAATTTAAGATAAGTGGTAATTCATCTTTTTTTCCAACAGATGTTTTATTTGTTTACCAGTGGATCAAAAAAGGCAGTGAGATTCATCCTCTGGGAAACAGGAAAATCACAGTTTTGGTCGACTCCATCCCACAGATATGAAGATATTTCCCATGTATCGTCAAACACTCTTCTTCTTGTGTGTCTAGAGCAGGTGAGTCAAAATATGAGCCTTTGGGCCTTAACGTGACCACCAAATGGTCCACCCTTGTGAACTGGAAGGTTCTGCGAAGGGTAAAAATTGCAGAGTTTGTGCATAGTTTACTTTTTTTGCAAGTACATTATACTGCCTGTCATCCAGAATGGCTAATGCCATGGGATTGATTTATTCTTAATAATTTGAGTTTCATCCCAACCCTAGCCGGAATAATTGTCAGTTTTTTATCCTTCTCACTAACAAAGACACTTCCATGGGCTGCCACTCCACTTTGAAGTGAGGTACTGAAGCCGAAGAGCCAAAGCCTGTGTTTCTTTAATTTATGACAGGCACAAATTAATGCCAATCCGCCAAACACATATTGAAATATTTAGTCTGGACCAGAAAACTAAATGACCAAGATATATACTGAGCTTAAGACAGCATCCAAACCTTCTAAAAACAGCCAACTTTCTTCAATTATAAGAAATGGCTAAATGCTATTCAGTGAGGGCAGCAGTAATAATGATTCATAAGTATATTTTTTGAGACTGTTTGTTGTACATATGGCAACACAGTCTCAAAGCAGTTCTTGAATTATTCACGAAATTGAATCTGTCGATTCATGTTCGTGTTTGATTCACATTTCCACCTGGTTTCTCTTGTTATCTGTTTGTGTCCATGCACTCAAACCAGGGTGTTTTACAAGCTTTAACGAATAAAAAAAATCAAGATTTACATCTTGACGAGGTGGCGGAAACTTTCACACAATGATCTGCAGTTGTTCAAATCCCACCTACCTATGATCCAGTGATTTTTCTTTCATTGACTCCTGATATGTGTGTGTTTAGCTATTTCCTCGTTGCCATTCTTTGCTTGGTTAGGTTAAAGTGCCAAAGAAGTCTTGACAACATAGTGCATGCACAAAAAAATTTCCATTTGAAATACAACAGTTTAAAAGTCACGTGGACTGTAATGAAAACGAAACAAGACAGGACAGTCTATGTCTGTGTAGAAACAGATTTTTGCATTTTTTGTTACTATTTCACAGAGATCCCATTAGATCAGGTGGGCACTGACTGAAAGGTAAGGGTCACCGGTCTTCAGTTCTGAGTTCTCTATTGGTTTTGATTATTAACATTTCTTATTTTTGAGATTTAACCCTTCATAAAGATTCTCCCGACACCTCCAGTGATAACTCTAGGCCTGCCAACTGCTAGCATGACTAAAAGTAAAATGGTAAATGGTAAATGGCCTGTATTTGTATAGCGCTTTACTTAGTCCCTAAGGACCCCAAAGCGCTTTACACTACATTCAGAAGTCACTCATACTTCAAAAGTATGCAGTGTGAAGCTTGTAAAGTATTAACTGGAATGCATTAAGGAGTTTAAAAAAAGGATATTAAACAACAGCACCTTGAACCCTCTCAGGACTAAAATCTGTTACTCTGTGTCAATCATAGTGGCTGTCCATGCTTATAATGTCATTACCTGAACAACAACTTCTGCATGTCAGCATGCACACACATACACACAATGGAAGAGAAAGACACTTCCAACGACCTGTCATTTTAGTGTTTGCGTCTTTTCAGCTGCCTGATCTTTACTTGTCTCGCATTCTGTAAAAAGCAGACATTTAGCCAAAAGATTGATCGGGGGAGAATTCACACCCTTATTTGACAATGCTGTCCCTTCGCTGTCAGGTCTGCCCCTGACACTAGCTGATCCTCTAGCCTATAATGTCACATACTGTGATGGCATGAGGTCAGCTGCCTGTCTGTCCATCTGTCTGACACGACAGGGAGTGTGCTGCATGTTTTGCATGGTCAGGGTTTCCCACAAGATGGAAACTAACCAGAATGCTATCACACATTTCCTTAGGGATTTGATGCGAGAGATATAAAGGCTTCTGACAGAATGTTATTCACTGACTCTCTACCTGTGACTCGTCGCACCCACAAACATCTAAAGGTCACATACTGTGGCTCTGTGTTTGCCGTTGTGTCACCTGCATGATGAAGACTGATGAAGGGACTCCAATCTTTAGGAAGGCTTCAGTGAACCACAGCTAATGCAATAACTAAACACATGACTGACTTAGTCTATTCAGGTTTTAAAGGTAATAAAGATTTAAGTACAGTGAGCTATTTGTTGTGTTCAAGAAACCAGTTTGAGATGATCTAAGTGTTGTGACTGTTCTGTAAGCAGCCATGAGAAAATGGTTACACTGGTCATAAATGGATGGACATGGTCAGCAACAATACTCAGGTATTAAATAATGCTCAGTTATCCCCAAAAGCTGATTCTGTTCATCTGGACGTAGCGTTTTCAGTGGGAGAAACGTTTCGTCACTCATCCAAGTGACTTCTTCAGTCTCAGCTGACTGCAGGTTTCCCCAGTCTTATAAACAGTACATTTGCATAATGACTGAAACCAGCCCACTGAGGAAACAATGGGCTGGGAGGTCAGTTCCTGGGCGTTGGAGGTAGTTCGTAAGAGATTACAGGATGACCCCAACCTCAGCAACAGGACCACTCTCAGCACCGATCAAGTGTGTTTGCTTTTGGAACTGTGTCTGAATTTCACCTATTTCACATACAAGGGTCAGTACTACAGGCAGAAACATGGGTGTGCCATGGGTTCCCCAGTTTCAGCCATCGTGGCCAATTTGTACATGGAAGAAGTGGAAAAGAGGGCTTTGTTATCCTACCCTGGAACACCACCAAGTCATTGGTTCAGATATATGGATGACACCTGGGTGAAAATCAAATCTCAGGACGTACCACATTTCACGGATCACATTAACTCGGTGGACCGACACATCAAATTCACCAGGGAGGAAAGTGGCAGGTTAGCCTTCTTAGACTGTGAGATTTCCATCAGTAATGGGGGACATCTAAAAGCTGATGTGTACCGTAAACCTACGCATACGGATCAGTATTTAAGGTTTGACTCTCATCATCCACTGGAGTAGATCAGGGCGATATGGCCAAAAATATTTATCACGATATACTTATATTTGAAAATTTGCGATAACGATATAACTGACGATGTAAT
>VUQG01018801.1:5862-35285 GCA_015106755.1 Etia nguti
TGTGCAATAATGCTCTCTCTCCTTCAAGCAAATGACAACACCAGCACTGACAACAGGACAGTGTCTTTTATGCTTTGTGAGATTAAAATATAAACTTTTTAAAACATAAATCGCACAAAGCGGCGCAGTCCTGTTGGCAGAGAGTCCTGCAGCTCTGCATGACAATCTGCAAATGTGCAGTCCTCCTGAGCTGAACACACTTTGAAAACAACTTGGAAGTTCTGCTCCAATCAGCTCAGGAGGACTGTTTTGTGTATGCTTAGCATGGATCCCCAGTGTACCCACATTTTGCTTTTGTATTCTGTCAAAAATGGGTACAAATGGGATCTTTTGATAATGTTCTTCTGCTCCTCTCTTTCTCGGACGGACGTGAAGAATACGATGGTAAGACACAACCTCCAGACTCTGGATGATAAGTCTCACGTCACTGATACTAATTTGTTAGTCGTTTCTGAACAGGTTTTTGTTGCATGCTAGTTAACACTAACATTACCTGAGATAAGTGAAGACACAGGTTGTAAACAGAGTTGGTTGGCGTCAGGTTAGAATCTGTCTCTTTTGTCTTTGACCGCATCCAGTTGCAGTGCAGGTATTTCCAGGAATCGATCACATTTCATCAACGAGTGACTGACCTTTTCTTTCCTGTAACTGCTTGCTGTCTCACCTGCTTTAGCATCATCCAGTGGCAGTTCGTCTGAACTGCCTCACCACGAACCTCCTCATATCTCATATCTCCTCCTTTCATCCACTGACCGCCTCCTTCCCTCTTCCATTTCTCCTGCTTCCATTAACCCTCTCACTGCCCTTCCTCTCCCCTGGTGACTCGCTGCATGTTGTGTAGCTGTAGAAGAGGAGGTAGTAGTGGAGGTAGAGGTGGCCCCTGAGGCGGCCCCTGAGGCGCCCCCTGAGCCAGAGCCAGAACCACAGCCAGAGCCAGAACCAGAACCAGAACCAGTGGTAGAACCAGAACCAGAACCTGAGCCTGAGCCTGAGCCTGAAGGTATGTGGCATGAAGGGGGGAAGAGGGTATTGGATCCTTTCCCAGGCGTCACATGCGCTCCAGCAGCTACAGCCAGCTAGTTCGATATAACTAATCCTGATGTGCAGCCCAGTCTCACTGCAAAGCGAGCAGGAGCAATGCTGGTCCCCATGAGTGTCACAATGAAGGCTTTAAACATGTAATTATGTTCATATACATGTAACTCCACATGACCGTCACGATCCTTTATTTTTGCAGATTGTTGAAAAGCCCCTAAAGTCTTTCAGTGAAAGTAAACATGACTTTCAACCTCTTGAGTTTATTTATATTTGTATTAATTTTAGCTTTACTGTCATTTCTAGTTTATGTTCGATCACCCTTTGGTTATGGTAAAAGGTAAATGGACTGGTTCTTATATAGCGCTTTTCTACTCTATTTGAGCACTCAAAGCACTTTTCACATCTTGCCTCATTCACCCATTCACACCAGCACTTTTTTCTATGCTCTTTCAAAGTTTGCAAACTAAAAGCACTTAGTTAATTTCAGACCAACTTAGCCCTTTGCCCAACTTTTTCCCACAAAAAATGTAGGCTTCCACGGTTATAGACCCTGTATTGTAAACACACAACATGTTTGCATCGTGAACCCGACTACAATCGGTTTAGCACTGAGCATTTTGCTGTGAGATTGGTCTACACCTTCTCCATGTCTGCTAATGTTAAGCCAACGCTACCTTTCTTTTACCTCCACACAAATTCAGAGACAGGGCGTTCATGCAGAAGCTGAAAATGCTACTGCTAAGGTCAGAAAGTGAAAACATGCTAATACCTCACTCTTTCAGCTATGGCTAACAGATTTGTGCTAATACTTTAACTTTCCATTAGCTCTCTATTCTAATGTTATCTTGGAAAAGCTGCAACATGTTTTTGGAGGTATCTTTCTAAACGCCATTAAATTTGCATCTGCTTCTTTAGTAACAAATAAATAATTTTACAGTTCTTCCTAGGTGGCTTTTACACTAGCCTAGCTTACTGTATGCTAAAATATTGCCACAAAATCATTTGAGAGTTGAAAAATCTGAGGCAACCAATAGAAAATCAATAGATCTTTTTATTTGAACCCTGTGTTTACTACTGCACAACATGCAACCAATTACTCTCTTTGACATGATTTAAAAATCAGATAAAATTGGTACCATACCTGCAGGATACCTACATCTGATTGCTCCCTGTGGCAAGACAAACCTTAGTGCTAACAGAAGGAAAAAAGATTTAAAAAATAGACTGATTCATGCTTCACCTTCCTCTTCATCTTATATTCTGCTCAAAAATAAAATTTGCTAAAAAAAACAAAAGCAAACAAAAACATGCTAATTTCGTTTAAAACTACATAGATACATACCCATATCTTCTCATTCCAGCCTCTATGGTGAAAAGGGTAAATGCAGGGTACCTGAAACCTCAATAAAAACAAAGACTTTGTGTAGCCAATCATAAATGATCAAATAATATTTAAGGGTTATGATTAAGGGATGTATTATCTCAACCCCTTCTGTAGAAATATGAATAAGTTTGGATATTTTGACAGTCTAGCATCTCTAATGCCGTTCCCTTCTATGACTTTAGTAAAAAGTTTGTTTTCTTTTGTATTTTAAAGCTAACATGAAAAATATTATACATAAATATGATGCCGTACAAATGACTTACTCTCTGTTTTACCATCTTGGTTATTGAAGTAAAGGTAAAACTTTGCCTTTATAAGCGACTGGCTTTATTAATCAGTTGATTGTGGCAACCAGTTTCTTTATTTTTTTAAACATGCTAAGCTTGAGTAGATCAGCTGTGTGCCTTAGTTAGACTGTGTACAGTTTGCAGCTCCAAGGCTTCCCGCTAACGCTGTTCTGTTCTGCTTTTTGTTTTGGATGCCTGCTGCATGCAGACGCCACTGAAGAGGAAGGTATGTAGATTTAAAAACTTCAATCTTAAATCTGTCATTCTGGTTTTGGGAAGGACTACAGTGTCCAGGTCTGACGTCTGTACTCAGGGAACGCCTGCTGTCTGTCCAAATTTTACCTGTCTGTGTGAATCCAGGAGCGCTGGCCCTAATTGGCATCCAAATATGAAGGTGAAAAATTTAGAACTACTAGTGGAGAAGGAAGGGCGAATGAATATGAAATGCTAACACGTGCTTCACTGCACAGCGACCCCACACTCTTGCTATGCCACTTGTCATCTGCATGGCATGAAGCCGCCAGAATCTGGGTTCAGATAAATGAAGGAAATGGGAAAATGTTTTGCTTGGGGTCAAGCCAAAAACAAAAAAAAGACATATTCTCTGTATCAGTGTGAAACCAAAGACAAATGTTAACAATTCAGATTTACTTTAACTGCACACCTTTTTAAACTGTTTGTAATACATGTTTGCTCTTTTTTGACTGTTGTTCTAACCCTAACTTAAAAAGTGATCAGCCTATCCTTTTAAAATGTCTAATCTGTCACCTTGATCCAAACCCACACTGAGTAACGCTTGGGTTTATTAAAATAATCTGTTTTCTTTCTAACCTGGTGAAATGCACTCATCCCCTCTTCATTTCTTAACCTGCAGAGGAGAAGCCAAAGTTCAAGTAAGTTCCTTCTTATGTAGTCTGACTTCAAATGATTCCTGTAGACATTATATACTGAGTTATTTGGTCAAAAAAGACAGTGAGCCGGTGCACTCAAAACCCCCACGCTCTCTCACAGACCCACCGCCCCAAAAATCCCAGAGGGTGAGAAGGTGGACTTTGATGTAAGTACGGCTGAAGTGTAGAAGAGATTTTGTTCATTTACGGGTGTTTCTTTGCACAGCTGAATACTGCTTCCGTTGATCCGCCCCGCAGGACATCCAGAAGAAACGTCAGAACAAGGATCTGATGGAGCTGCAGGCCCTGATCGATGCTCACTTTGAGCACAGGAAGAAGGAGGAGGAGGAGCTGATCGCCCTCAAGGAGAGGATTGTAAGTTTTCAGCTAAAGGGCAGTATACAGATATTATCTGTTCATATTTCCATGGAACTAAAAAATTACAAAAGGCCTTCCACAATAATTATCCATGCAGGAAAAACTTCCTGCCTTTTGCAGTTGGTGACTGGCTCTCATTTCTGGCCAAGGAATGGCTTATAAAGGCTGAGCTGTTGGCTCTGCCAGTCTTCTCAATGTGATTAATTTTATTATAAAAAATTTGGCTCATAGACAAGCTGATAATGACACAAATCAAAGGGAGAAAAAGACAAAACATCAACAATAAAAACACACAAAAAAATATCATGGGAACAATAAAACACAAAATTTTTAATTGATCATTTTTGTAATTAAAAAAATCATTGAATTATCTTGGTGGAGATACAAAGCAAAAACAAGGACAAGCACTGTGTGGCGTGTGACAGAGTTATCTTTGTTTTCTAACCCAGAGTTTGCTCCTGTCCCGCAGGAGAAGCGTCGTGCCGAGAGGGCCGAGCAGCAGAGGGTCCGCGCTGAGAAGGAAAAGGAGCGCCAGGCCAGACGTGAGGTGTGTTATTTTCAAACTATAAAAATGTGACTGCTATATGAATATACGGAGCAAAGACAAAAAGTCCTGTTGCAGATACATAAACATAACTTAAATTAAAATGTTCCAGGGAAAAGAGAGAACGTAGTTGGAGTTTCTTGTGGCTCTTCCATTTGTAGGCAGCAAAGTATTTAAAGCCAGTTTTTCCAGGTTCAGGATGAGTAAGTGCAGCTAATGTTAGTCCTGTGACCCGATGTTGTAAGTATTGTGTTCACATTGGTGGTTACCAGGGGCGATCAGAGAGCGGATGGCGAATGCGAGGTCTCACTCTGAGGTATTTTTTGTCAAATCAGGAGGAGAGGCGGATCAGGGAGGAGGCTGATGCCAAGAAGAAGGCAGATGACGATGCCAAGAAGAAGTCGGCTCTGTCCAGCATGGGCTCCCAGTACAGCAGTCACCTGCAGAGAGTCAGTATACACGCACACAGACACACACACAGTGTCTATGGGATCAGCTGTTGACCTGCATCTGCCCCAAACAGGCTGACCAGAAGAGAGGAGGAAAGAAAGAGACTGAGAGGGAGAAGAAGAAGAAGATCCTGGCCGCCAGGCGCAAGGCGCTGAACATCGACCATCTGAACGAGGAAAAGCTGAAGTACGACTCGGCTGTGAAACTAAAACTATCAACTCAGACTTTACGCCTGTGTAAAATACTTTGAACGTCTTAGAAATGTCCTAGAAAATGGTGAAAAAATGCAACAAAGTAAAGACAAAGAACTGAATGAGCTGGAAGCAAAATCCACCTGTCAGAAGAACTGCTTGGTTTATTTGTGTTCCTGTGTTTGCTGCAGGGAAAAGATCAAAGAGCTGCATGACTGGATGACCCAGCTGGAGTCTGAGAAGTTCGACCACATGGAGAGACTGAAGAGGCAGAAGTACGAGGTGAGACGGTGTCCTCGTGAGCGCCCACGATGGCGTCTCTGAGAACTTCTCAGCCTCAGACAATTTCATGCATTTAGACATGAACAATTAGACAGGTTTGAGAGAGGTCAGTAAATTGAGAAAAGAATAATATTTTACATTTCTTTTCATTCGAATTATTTAATACTTATTTAAATACCATAACATTATTTTCCTGCTTTTCTTCAATTTCAGTTTAAAATGTGTTATTTCATTTTCTGGGTTTTCCCTTTTTTATGAGACATAAAGTCCCTTTCCATATATTTTATCACTTTTTTTTGCTTCATTCGCATTATTAATCGATCAGTTTGTCCTGACATTAATCTGAACATGTTTAGAATTGAAAGCTACAATATGATTATGTTTTTAAAAATTTTAAGGTTTTTAAGGCATTTTACATTGAAAATATTTCATTAAAATTACTTAAAGCAGAAAGCAGGTTTTTCTTTCACTACTAGTTTGTTCTTATTTACTTGATTTTCTTGATATTTTATACTTCACTAAATCCAAAGATTTATGGGACTCCTAATATTTTTTATGACTTAAGAAATCATAAATGCAAGTAATCATATATATATAACAAATTATATTATCGATTATTGTATATAATGAATTATTAATTTGTTATATACAATAATTAATCATTTGTTACATACAAATTAATAATTAGTATATAATAAACATTCAGCTACAGAAGAGACGGATTTGCCTTTGTTGAACTTTTATCTACTTGATTGTTGTTAAGCATTTTGTTTATTTACAGACTTTTACTTTACCTCAAATTATCTTAATTAAATTAAATTTGACCATTTAAAAATATAGATAAATAGTCAAAAATAGTCTAAAGTTACGAGCACAACTGACCCAGTTCTTCAGATGTGCCAGGTTTGTTGTAGTTTGGTGTTGGTCGATGAGGTTGGCATCCCAAGGTCACCTCGGGATTTGAACCCTCGATATACTCTTGATTTCCTCCAGGTTACTACCCTGCGTAAGAGAGTGGAGGAGCTCAGTAAATTGTAAGTAGTGCAGCTGAGCAGCAGTCCTGCCAGCTCTCTGCATGTTAGCATGGGGGAAAGTCAGAGCAGAGTGCCCCCGCTGGCTGACAGAGGAAACAACACACCACCTGATTAAAAAGAGAGAGAGACATAAGAGGACAGAGGAGTTTGT
Source organism: Etia nguti (assembly GCA_015106755.1). Classification (NCBI taxonomy): domain Eukaryota; kingdom Metazoa; phylum Chordata; class Actinopteri; order Cichliformes; family Cichlidae; genus Etia; species Etia nguti. The sequence continues at coordinate 12,492 of VUQG01018801.1, forward strand.
TTCCAAAAAGTGACACGTGCTCATGGGATTCCAGGAACCTCTTATGAATAAGAGTGGGGGGGTTTTGTTAATCAGAAATCTTTCCAGGATTGTTTTTTTTTTAAACAAGGATCTCACAGAACCAGTCTTAAAATGACTGGAAATGATTTAATATTCAGTGAGTTTAAATGTGGACAGAGGTCCTGCCTCCATTAACTTTAAAAAAGGGGCTTACCTGTATATAATATCTATACATAGATCTATTTATAGCATCTATATTAGCACAAGAGCTCTCTGTTTATATTATTATAACTACTACATGACCATGCTACTGTATTGTTTGACCTGTTTTGCAGGTGACAACTGCAAAGAAAAATAAGATATATTACTGAGAAAAATAAAGAAAAAAGTAGGGGTGGTAGATGTTATTTAGATGCTTGGCAAGAGTCTTCAGGGGCCTAAGAAGCGCCTGTATACCAAGTTTGGTTGTTCAACTCCAGATCGTGTAGGAGTATTTGCGTATTATAGTAAGATATGCATTTAATGTCATGCATTTAATGTTAAATGGATGCATTGCAGAGAACTGCAATTGCAATTTTAGATTAGTAAAACTCCACTATTTGTCATAAGCCACAGTTGCTCGTACATACGTGAAACAAAGAGAAACTGGATGGACATGGTGCCAGTTTTGGACTCAAACTCTCCATTTGTAAGCAGATAAATAATCTAAAGTGGCTGTAAAGGTGGTGCTGAGTGACTGTGAAGCTCAGTTTTACATCACACAGCCTCAGTTATGTGATTGAGCGAGCATAAAGGTAAGTCAGGGTTTGGTGAGGTTTCAGAGCTGAGCTAAAGCTGAATTAAATGTTTGTGCTCCTTTGCGGGAAACCACAGCAGACGTGTTTGATTTGGTGACATCACAGGACAGAAAAGAAACTCTGGGTAACAAAAAGATTCAATGCAAATGATCTTATGCACGGCGCTGCCTTGGTTTCCCACGATGCTTTGGCCCGCAGCTTTCAGCCCACTGAGCCCGTTCGGCGGAAGGAGTCGTTCTCCGAGGTAAAGGTATCCTGCTGCGAGTTAAAGCTGCTGCTGTGTCGTTTTCAGGTTCTCACGTACAGGATTCGCATTGATGAGTTGCAGAAGCAGTGAGTATTGTCATTGCTGCCTTCGCCAGCACCCAATAATCCGCCAAAAGTATAACTTTATTTAACTCCATGTGATAACGTGATAACACTTCCCTCAGCAAGACATAACTGTCATAACACTGAGACAGTTCATGTCGGTTTAAGGCTGAAAACTAATAGGGACAGACTATATCCCGCTAGTTACAGTATGATGAAACACTAGACAACCTACAGGGAAATTTTAGTGTCTAAGACAGCAGCCTGTTATTGTGTGTGCAGGAATAACAGCTGCGTTATCACAGTGCATTATTCGTTTTCGCGTGTCAATTTAGACCCTCCAGTGATAACACCCTAGCCTTGACCCTAACCATTTAATTTATCATTAACACTATAAAATGACATGAAAAGGTCTTAGAAGATCAAGCATGCATTTTATGATGAATTTTAGATAGAAGACTGCGAATGCTATCCCTCAAACAGTCATAATCATATAACAAACACAACTACACCTCAGTAACACTGCCACAGATGGTTCAGTCCCGACCCCGGTCCAGACACAGGCCAAAAACCTCTCGGCTGTCACGTTGTTTGGACTCTGTTGGTCAGCCAGGCTGACAAGTTCAAGTACTTAATGTAGCAGAGGTGTTTAGTAGAAGGGTGCAGCCGGTGTTATCACACTGTATTCTCTGTTTTCCAAATGTCATTTTCTACCCTGAACATTAAGTACTCAGCCTAAGACATCAAACACGACACATGAAACCTTTATGCCCAATTTCACAATATGTCAGTTACATTCGCTTTCTTTCTCGCAGCAGGTGGGCGGAGCTTTTGTGTTTACAGATTGAGCTGCGTGCCTGCGATGACCATATTAGGGAAATATGCTCTTTATGACATCACAGAAATTCAAGTATAAAAAAAAAAACTGTCTGAGCATTTCGAGCAGTCTAAAGCCTGAGCTTCTCACAGACTCACAGGTCTTACTTAGAGCAACCACCACTGTAACGGTATATACACGATCGAAAATAAAGGGGTGGCTCTGAGGTTGTGCCTTTGGAATAATCAAGCCCACTCAGGTAAGTACAGCATGAGTTGTGCATGCGAGCTGAATTTCCCGGTGTGTTTTTTCTGCTGTTTTACGTGCTGTCCAAAATCCCACTCAAAACATACATTAAACAGACCCTAAACAATTTATGATGATGATTTTCATGTTTTTTCTGAATTAAGATATTTTCCATATCACAAAAAGAGCATTTTAATATTTTCAGTTAATTTTTTAAATGATTGCTGCACAAAATTTTAACTAAAAGAGGACTTACCTATCAGGTGCTGTAGCTATCTGTACGGTTGGATAAAAACACACCCATCCATTTATTTCACTGAGAAGAGATTTTTATTTTAATCAGCCAGTTTTCTCAATGGATTTTGGACAAAGATGCTTGCAGCTAGTGAAATTCTGTCAGCTTCATATGTGATGATGCAAAACCTGTTTTTGCACTCTCCTCGTGCTTGACTTCTACCAAGGAGTATTTGAGCTGTTCACTGCTGTTCTCTGAAGTTTGAGTTTGTGTTAAAGTTTGAAAATCAGCATCGACGGCATTGCACAAATGTGAGAACAGCTCAAAGTTCTGAAATATGTCCAATTTCTGTGCGTTTCGCATTACAGCAGCAAGAAGGGAGCCGCCCGCCGCAGAAAGTAGATCAACCCGGCCCGCCACTGCCCAGAAACCAAACCAGGATCATCTCGGACACACGCCTGATGAAGCAATGCACGCTGTGGCAAAGGTCTTAGCTCAGAAGAAGCCTGTAATGCTGCGGTTTACCCTGCAGCTAACCAACCACACTATGAAACATGCAACCAGGAGCCTTTAGCTGCTCTTCAGTAGGAATAAAAACCATTAAACTTTGTTGCCGTCACGCTTCCTCACCCTCGACTGTTTGGTTCTCAGTATTTTTGTAAATAAAGTGTGACACTTCAAGCCATGTCTGTAGATCTGTTGTTCTTTAGTAAATCAATAAAGTTCAGTATTTTTAGATGTATAATTTTAAAGTCATTTCTTCAACACTGCTAAATGACCCAGCAGGAAACAGAGCCACTGCTTTTTTCAGAGTCTCCAGATATTTTAGGTTTTGCAAGTGATCAATATGCACATTATCATTTTTGAGTGAGGGAGGGAAATAATTTCTACATAGGCTAATTTTACTTATATAATAAAATCTTATTTTTAATCTAAAATAGGAGCTTATAAAAGCATATTAAATGTTGAATTTAATCCAAGGAACATGTTAAAAATTTTGGGACGGAGTAAGTAGACTATCAGTCCGCTGTTTACAATCTGTCCAGCTACTCTGGAGGAGGCTGTAGATATTGTGAAATGAGTCTGATATGAGTCAATGAGTCAGTGAAGCTCACTTCTGTCCAATGACAGTGATGCTGAGGTGAGTTGTTGAGGATTTCCTGAACTTCTCTGTCAGTAACCGCTGCTGCTTTAGCCTCTGTTAGCTGCTGTTAGCTGTAGTCCTGACTTCAGTTCAGGAGATGAGGCTTGAGGTAAGACAGAAGAGGATAACAACTTACTCAGACGCCTGTCACACTGTCTCTTTGCTTTTTCGCTTCTTTGATGACAATGAAACACAGGTATGATACTTCATATCGTGAGTCTGAAGGTGCAGCCATAAAATAATATTTGACTTCAGGACACACGAATCCCCACAGGTTCTCGTCTCCTCTGCCTTTGGTTTTCTACATATGTGCCTGAAATCTGCTCAGATACATAAAACATGATAAGATGGAACGGCGATGTCCACCTCGGCCACTGACATGGCAGCTTTCACAAACAGGTGTCAGCTCCCGTTTACGAGAATGCATCAATTTGTTGAAAGACATAATTACACACTAATCAATATATATTTATTAGTAAAATATTCTTTTTTCTGTTAAATAACCTAAAAAAAACTGACTGTAACCTTATTCAAAATGATATTTTTAATGTAAAAATATCATTATTGTTATTATCTATTAATTTGTATTAGTTTTACAAGAAAAGCTGAAAAAAGTTTGGAAAGAACATTATATATTTTTATTATATTACAGCCATTTACCTGCATTCCTGAACAGAAAAAATGAGGAAAAAAACGGATTCATCCAGTGTGCCGGTTTAAATTAAAAATTAAAAAAAAAAAAAAATTCACTTTCACTGTTATTTTGTCACAAGCTGCTGCACAACCAGTGACAATGACGGGACACAAGACAGGTTACATTGCTAAACATTATTTTATTCACCAAAAAGTAAAATAACAAACAAGTATGAGGAGTCAAAAATAGCAGTGAAGACACAAATGCACATGTGCTGATGTTGGCAGCAGTGCAAAGGAATAAACAAACCAAAACCTGCAGGTGCCAATCCCAGGAGGGACAGAGAGACAGGACTGTTAGCTCAGGCTAATTAGACTACATGGAATGCCCCACACTGGTGTGACCCAGTCAACTTAGAAATCTGTCAAAAATCTCAGTTATTAGGTACAGCTTTTCAACTGCTGTTTGATCAACAAGTATATCAGTCATATGGCATAAAGAAACAATCAAGACGACCTCAGTTTGAACAGTCAAGTTCAAAGTGAGCATCAGAATGGGAGAAGAAAGGTAACTTAAGTGACTTTAAATGTAGAATGGTACCAGACACGGTGGTCTGAATGTTTCAGAAACTGGTGAAAATGCTTTGCTCAGAGCTCAGAGGAGAATGGCTGGAATTTGTTACAATACAAACATTGAAGCAGATAAGCTACAGCAGCAGAAGAGCACACTGGATACCGCCCCTGGCAGCTAAGAACAGCAAACTGAGGCTACAGTTCATAAGGACACACCAGAATTGGACAATAGCAGATTGGAAAAACACCACCTGGTCTAATGAGTATAAATTACATATGACATTTACAACTTGAAAGCTTTTATTTTGGATGAACTTGAACTGATTCACATTTTGTCAGTGTGATTATGAAGTAAATTTAATGAAACAAAAAGTATTGCTTGATTGATTGGGTACTGATTTTTCGAAGGAAAAGGTTTATTTCAGAATTGCTGCAGTTCTTTTGTAGAATCACATGATGGCGCTGTCGATCTGTGCACCACAGAGCAGAGCCTCAGCATGTAAGTCAAGGTCACAGGAACAGGATCGGACAATGTTTGTGTCTGTTCAGAAGCTTCTTAAAGCTCAAACTTTTATTAGTCACTTAGGGATTTAAAATAACCTGAATATTATAATTTTTATTGTGACAGTCATCACCACTATTAACTAAAGTACTGACCTAGTACTCAGGAATATAGCCATTTACTATAGTATCAAAAGAAAACTATAAAATTTGTAATGAAATGTTTAACAGCAGACTTCAGAAAATATCAGAATTAAAATCTAAACTAAATATTTGAAATTAAAAATTTTATCTGCCGGTAGTCGAATAAACATAATAAAGCTGATTATTAAAGAATATTTTTAAACCATGTGACTTTGAAATTTATGCATTCAGTTATTTTAAATAACAGGGCAATGAAAACATTTTCTTGAAAAATTTCCCACAAAAATTATAACATTTAAAAAAAAATTCTGGACAATTTTAAAGTAAAAAAAAACACAAAATCATAAGTCAGAGTCATATGTATATATTTTGTATAAATAAGCATTTATTTGTCTTTAGACTGTCACTCATTTTCAGATGTATAAATATAAAGTTTAACATTTTTCACAACAAACAAAAGCACGTACAGACAGAAATATTAAATACATTATTAATACTTTCAGTTGGAACAAATCAGCTCTTATTTACAGAATATTTACAGAAACAGAAAAATGGTCCTCCGCTGCAGTGAGTGAAATGACAAATGAAAGAATTAAAAATCTGCTTTGGACAGGAAGGAGGTCTGAACCTACTTCAAAACTGACGGGCGGAAAAAAAGTCACTACAATACCTCCGTACCCGGAGGTCGTATTCTGTTAAGCTTTTATTGCAGAAATTTGTGCTTTTAAATCAAGTTTCCTTCTAAAATGCCAAACAGTTACTGTAGTTCCTTTTTCCTCCTGAGGGAATCGAACAGCTGGGGCCTTTCGAACTTCAGATAGACGAAAGTGGAGGAATGTTAATGGGTAGTTTTTGGCCTCCGTCCTTCATCAGCTAGACTATACACAGAAGGGTGGAGTGGGGAAGGTGGGGGGATCCATCTGAAAGACTAAGCTGAGGCTTAAAATATTTTTCATAACTTAAAATTAAATAAAAATACAGCAAGAAGTGAACTGGTTTCTATTTAAAATGTAACTGCAGAATTAAGTGGTCTGATCTCGACTTATATCAGAAACAGGAAAGGGAATCCGGGGTGGTTGTGGAAGCTCATTCCTGCTTGGAAAATAAACTAATGTAGGCAACTTTGGAATGATAAAAGCAACTTTTCATTTGTATGACATACAAGGTCAAAATTAAGACTTCAACTCCTGACTATGAGTTTTTAAAATCATTTTTTTCAGGCTCCTCCTTTTATTAGCGTCTCCATGTGGGATCAGCAAACTGCATCGGTTCATGAAACATTGAGATGTTTAGTTTGGACATTTAAAAAAAAACTTTCTTAACGTACAAGCTTGAAATCACTAATTCTAGATTTTATCATTCCTTTGTTAAATGTATATCCAATAACTGAAAATAAATCTTAGGTATGTGTACTTTTAATTGGACCTTACAGCCACATGATTTTTTTCTTGGCAACTCAATAGGAAACCCTTAGAATGGTCTTTAGTGCTGATCTTTTTTTCTGGCAGGAATGAGCTTCCATACATTGATCTAAAGGGAATAAATACATAAGAAGCAGCTGATCCAAACCATGGTGGTGGTTTCTCAGTTCAGCTGGTGAAAATGATCATTTTCAGTGTGTGTGTGTGTTCTTATGGCTGGATGGTTTGACAAGATTTGGGGATTTTTAAAATGTATTTTAATGTCCAAGTTGAATATCTATGTGTGAGGGTCTATAGGACTTGGTAAATCAGGTTGGGGTCTTGGCTGGCAGTCGGAGAAGAGACCTGAGCGGGTGCCGGGGCAGTCCCTGCTTCACCCACCGGCACAGTCATCGTCGGCGGGGATCCTGGGCCGTCAGCAGGCGGCAGCAGGCTGCTGTTATCGGTGGAAATCCGCTCCACAATGCTGGACAGGCAGTCCAGACTGGAGACCACTGAACTGCGTTCACTCTTCAGACCGCCTGCACAAAAAAACAAGACATAAATAAAATAATCATTACATTAAAATCATTACTATGGATGAGTTTTTTTATTTTTTTTATTTCTATCATTCATATTGGGGGACAAAGTATGACAAAACTGTTGTTATGGAAACCCAAAAAACATAATGGGCCTTGCAAAAAAACAAAAAAACAAAACCAATAATAATAATAATAATAATAATAATAATAATAATAATAATAATAATAATAATAATAATAATAATCCTGTTTTATTTTCAAATTAGTTTGAATTAGTTGTTAGCATTAATCACAGATATGGTTTAATTGTTTTCATGCTTGTTTTGTATTTAGGCTGCTTTATAGAACTTAATTTAACTCAGAAATTCAGAGTATTTCCTCAATATCTCAGCATTTGTATTATATATTAATCATTTACTGTAGAAAAGATCTAAAAAAAAAAAATAATGAAAAAACAATCTCTTTTTACATTAGCTGAAATTAAAAATGAGCTTTTATTTCAAGGTATGGTTTATAATTATACTTATATACATTGCTCCTAACATTAAAATGAACATTCACATTGAACTTTTAAATGTGAAATAATTAAATAAATAAAGAATCAGTTCAAAGAAAGCAAACCATCAACTGTTTCATTGGCCTGCTGCTTTTATTGCGTCTTCTATTTGTCTTTCCCCGCTAACTGCCGTCACTTTACTGCGTGGTTTATTATTTTAAACATCGTATTAAAATCCTTTCTTACCGTTTGGAGTCTCGGAGAAATAAGAGCTGCTGTCATAACTTCCTCTTCTGGTTGTCTGACAGGTGGGGCCGTTAAAATCCGTCTGAAGAGGAAAAGAGAAAATTAAAGAGAAAATTAAATATTGACAGAGACACTAAAGAATCCACCAGAGAAATCCCGCAGAGTGATTAAGAAAATAAGTCTAAATAAGTGTGTGTGTGTGTGTGTGTGTGTGTGTGTGTGTGTGTGTGTGTGTGTGTGTGTGTGTGTGTGTGTGTGTGTGTGGCGGGGGAAGGGTCATGGTCCTGTCCGATGTCTGTACAACAGATTAAATTCTTGTTTGTCGTCTATAACACATCTTCAGAGTGCATTCAGGAGAGGTGAAATCCTCCCTAGTAGGTATTTTGTAATATTTCATAAGCCCAGTGATAATAAATATCTGTCACATTGTTAGGTTTCACAGTAGCCTGTGTGAGTGTGTGTTTGCACCTGACATTTAATCCTGCAAAAACAGGGTCCAAATATGTAAGAACAAGGCTAGAAATGGAGAGCTATGAAAAGGTAAGTGCTAACATAGTGAAAGATTCACAATGAATCCAAGCCAAATTTTAGTTGTAGTAAAAAGTGACAAACATAGGCCTGATGCAAACAGAAACAAATGAGTCCAGGGTAGCATTAATTTATAAAATTAATTAAAAGAAATTTGCAAACTACACAACTCAATGTCCTTGTGCACATCTGGACTGTGAGTGCATTACATAACCTTAAAGGCCAGCTTGGCCAAGTTTTTTTTTTCATGTTTTGTGGACAGAGGCCAAAAACTTTACAATTAAATCATGTATATGATAAACTGAATAATGACCCTGCTTTATTACAAATGTATTTACACTTAAACGTATGATGGGTTTTGTTACATCTAAACATGCATTTTAAAAAAAGGTTTGCCTAATAAGGTTTTTGAAATCCCTGATCACTTTTTTCTCAGCTGAGTTGCTGAATTATAGAACTGATCCCTAGTTATGATGTCTTTGCAGGTTGCCAGATCACTCCAAACTGACTAAGCAAGCTATGACTTAGTGAAGTTGGAACACCAACCATATTCATATGTATTTTATTTGGCAATGTCTTCCTTATATCTAAGAATTAAATAAGGACCTGTCAAGTGCAAGTGTTTGTATTACTCACATATCCAGAGTGTGCTGGTGTGGTTAGTTCATGACTCATCGGAATTTATTTGACCATGGGATGATAAAAAGAAACACTTTAAAGGCTTTGTAAAACAAAAAAAAATGTTTTAAAAAGGAAAAAAAACACTTCACACAAACTTTCAAACAGTCATTTCCAAGAGTTTTGGTGAGCAACAACAGTGTCAAGCAATGCTGAGTCAACCTCCTTGGCAACATACATAAGACCTAAAAATGAGCATGTGTAAAAGGATTCGGGTGTTTACGTGACTCTATTCTTTCACTCATGAGAAATCCAGACCGTAAGTTCCATGACATGCAAATGTTTTATATATGACTCAGAGAATATGCTGAGCTGGTTCACCTAACCATCACAGCTAATGACGTTTGGACTTGCTGTATTCCTAACAAAGTGTTCTCCTAGCCATTTATAGAAGTTTCCCATGATTTTCTGATGCTATTTTGTTTAATGTTTTTTTGGAATCAGAATATTTTATTTATACCAGGAGGGGGATTCTTTTGCTGCTGCTGTTGGTGTTGCAGATGCTCTTTTAAAATGTGAATATGAAGGAAAGAAACTCTAAACTCTAAATAAAAAATAAAGTAAAACAACCAAAACTGAGACTCAATGTGCAAGTAAATAATATTATTTGAAGTACAGACAAGATATTACAAGTGAAAATATTCCACGCGTTATAACAAGAAGTCATAAAGTCTGTCGGCCATAAGGGTGATCTCCTGTGGAGTTCTGTGGTGTGAGTGCTTTTGTTATATTCGTGATGATTTCCAGGATACTATGTGTTATATGTTACATGTATTTCAGAGGCACTTTAACCCTTTAGATTTCTCTTCTTACAAATCACTTGAAAAGCCTGTAGGCTTGTGCTGCCACTTTTAAAGAGCTGTAAATGTCATAGACATGATGCATATGCCATCTGCAGTGTATAGAATACCAGTGATCATGGCCACATTATTGATAGGAGATTTGTTTATGTGCCAAATGCTGACTAATCCCGAGTGTAATGCATTCACTACAAATGAGCACCTCATTAATATTTGTCGCATGTGCCTCAAAGAAACTTTGTCAGCACATCTTGAGTGCAAATGCATAGCAGCTTGTAAATCTCATGCCTTTAGAGACTAATAATAACAAATTTATCTCTGGCGATTGCTTTTCATGGCCCTGTGTGATGTAAACCACACCAAAAGCTGTCATTAATGGCATTTTTTTTTTTCATGGCAGAGCCAAAGTGGGGAACTTGAAAGCGCCTCATTATTCAATATTTACACATGGCGCTTTGTATTGCACTCCACAGAAGCTTTCCATTTAAGCTTGAAATTCATCTGAAAGTTAGCCCGTGCCTCTCATCTTGTGGGAACCGCCGTAATAATGAATCTTGCGCTATTGGTAACCACTTTTGTAGTGATTGGTAGTTTCTTTCGAAATTCTGGGCGGAATGAAGCACTCTTAGTGATTAACACATTTCAAAGTCTGCATACCAAATCCACAAATAGATTTCTGGTTTCAAAGGAAATTATGTAGAATTCAGACAATTCATTGCAGAATAGGGCCTCCGGGGGCATGAACGATGTGGAATAAGTCATCAAATTAACCTAAAATGTGACTAACACCAGCATCAGGGCACGAGGGAAGGCAATGTCCACCACTTTGATCTCAAAAATGACTGTAACTCTGCCCATGTAACTGCATTCATTTCTGCTTCTTAAAAGGATGATGCCTATTTAGCTTAATTAAATAGAGGCTGGTGTCAAATGCTGCATGGCATTGGTGCCCTGATGCAATAGTCTCTTTCAAATGATAGCTTTGGTGCCTATTCAAACTCAAAGCTCCCAAACATGACATAAACTGTGGTGTCCTGGTTGACAGCCTTGCAAGGTATGCTATGGCTGTGCTAATATTACCCCATTGATTCAACGAATCAATGCACCAGAACCAAATGACACATTTTCTGTATCTCGGGAATAATAACAGCTTTGAGATTTGACATTATTAAGCACAGTCAGAATGAGAATAAGATTTGACATTCCCAATTAATTCCAAATTAATTTAAGACAATAATCATGCCTAATAGCACAGCCTATCTGCTAAACATGTTCAGTTCTCCATTATGCACTTGTAGAGCTAGAGGTGTTTTTGCTATTTCTGCTGTTTGTGCATTTGAACACATATAAAAAAGTCAAAGATCATACCCTAAGTAACATGTACAAAACATTAAATCAATTTACAAAATACCGTAGCACTCACAAAACTTAGTACCTGTGTTCCTGTCTATAAACCTGTTTTTCTGTCTGACCTGTCCCAAATGATAAAAAATAATGAGTCCTTCCAATCCTGTAAATGTGCTCAAAATATTTTGCATGCTGAGTGCACATCCTGTGAAAAAGAATATTATGTCTGGTGCTAAATTTTCATTAGCACAATACTAACGGGCAGCACAGCACCAATATAATAACACAGTAAGGGGGGATATAAACCTGTCACACCACCTAAAATGGATGGGCCCAGGCCAGAGGGGGCTAAACCGAACCTAAATCAATTTGAGTGAGGACACTAGAGGAGTGGAGGAAAGCTTGCAGGGGGTTGTACTAGTGTATACCCTCGGACTTGGGGAAGGAGGGGAGGAAGGAGTGTTGATGTCTGTTGAAGTTCCCGATGTGAGGGTGTCAGTGAGGCCCGAGGAAGGCTCCAGGCTCAATCTCTCTCGCTCCCACCCCTTTACAGATCCTCTTCTGGCTCCAGTCGGACTCTGGCTCTGATTAATAGCCACCGGAGGTGTCCAGAGATGGCTGATAAGGGACCCCTATCCTCCCTCCCTCCTCTGGAACAGAAGGGCTCGTAACAAGCTAGCTCCCTCTCTTTCCTCTCCTTGGGCACTCAGGGAAGCCAATTAACCAAGTCTTAAAACTCAGGAGCGGTGACAAGCAGTCTGGGCCTCTGGCAGAGGGCCACAGTGTGACAGTGGTGTTCACTCAGGGGACACTGCATCCAAAGCCTTGGGTCAAAGGGTAGTATGTCTCTCTCAGGGACACAGCGCTGCATTTCTAAGCTAATTAGTTAATCAATTTGTTTACACGATGAGCAATCCTCATTAATGCAGCCAAAGCATAATCATTTCCCAAACAATTCAACAACCGAAACTAAACCCTCCAACCCCCCACCCCCACCTTGCAGAGATTCTGTTCCCAGGCCCATCGAGAGAACAGAAACAAGAAAAAAGGGAATTGCTAAAAGGGGTGGTGGGGTGGTGGGGGGTTCCTCTGTTCCAGACAAGAACACAAGCTTATCCCAGCAGCCCGTTTCTCTATTTTTTAACTTGATGGCCAACCTTACAGGTGATCAAAGGACTGGACCCTAGGAAGGGGCTTAGGGCACAGCAGTGCAGTGAAAGGGATTGCTTCCCAGTGATTTGTAAGTAGGAAAAGACTTTTGACATGAAAGACAGCTTAAACAGCAGAGGAATAATAATAAACCAGCTGTAAAATGCTTCTTGTTGCAGCTGAATTGATGCAGAGGGTGGCTCCCACAACTATTTTTCTTTTGCTTTTTTTGTGGGTGTCTGGCATTTCCTACCGAGCTATTTCTACAGTCACATGCACACAACAAAAGGCTACATCTGAAGGGGTGGGGTGCTTGGGGTCTTAGGGGTAAAAAGATGCTTTGTGCTGGGGATATTGTGAAATCAGATGAGTCACATTTCTTTTCGCTCAAGTTATGTTTGAATTTTGGTTGTATACTTTGCCATTACTTTAGTACACTTTTCCTGTTGAAAGATTAGTCCGAAAATTTACTTTTAATGTATCAGTTGATTGTAAGTGAAAGAGAGACTCTTTAAATGTAACAGATGTTGCCCACATGTGCACACTCTTTTATCAAGCTTGAAAATATCAAGGGTTGTTGTGCCCTTGTGTCATCACTACTTCACTTCTTCATAAATGGAATAGTCTAAACACTACCGAAAATCCAACACTTTTCTTTGCTTGTGGGCTCAGATTTACGATTTAAAATGAGTCGATCATACAGTCGTGAAAAAGAACATTTTCACAGGATTCAGTACACTATGAAAAACTAAGAACACCCTTAGTGCTTCCATAGGAATTTGGTGCTGCTAATTAACTGGATTGGTAAATTGATCATCGGCAAGTGGGATCACCTCTATCAAAGCAGATGTTTTAGCAGTTGGCTGGTTTGGAGCATTCAGCTATGTGTTAACACAATGCTGACACAATGCCACAGTCTTTGCAGAAGTGGAGGTCCCAGCAAATTCACCCCAAGGTCAGACTGTGCAATACTCTGAGAGAAAAACCCCACAAAACATAAGCTACATCTCAGACTTTACAAGCCTCAGTTTGCATGTTAAATGTTAACGTTCATGACAGAAAAAGACTGAACAAGTATAGCTTGTTTGGAAAGGTTCTCTCTAAAAAGAACATGGCAGCACGGCTTAGGCTTGCAAAGTTTAGTCTGAAAAAAAGCACAAGACTTCTGGAATAGTGTCCTTTGAACAAACAAGACCAAAGTGGAGATGTTTGGCCATGATGCACAGCAATAAATGGTCACAGAAAATATCTCATACTAACTGGTTGTACAGTAGTGGAGGGCTGAGGATTTGGGCTTGTTTTACAGCCATGAAGTACTCTGTATACCAAAGCGTTCTGGAGTCAAATATGAGATCATCTGTCTGGTAGCTAGAGCTTCGCCCAAACTGGATCATCTAACAGGACAGTGAGAGTGAGCACAGCAACACTCCCACAACAGGATGGTTGGAAAAAAAGAATGAATCAAGGTGATGTAGAGACCCAGCCAAAATCTAGACCTGACCTTGATTAAATTCTGGGGTGGAACCTTAAGACAGCTGTACAAAAATACAATCTACATAGATGTCTTAATGAAAAATAGAGTCTGTTTGTTTTCTTAGAAAGAGCAGGATTAAGCCTATAAGTTGCTACTAACTTTGAGAACTTCGGGAGTCACTTTTGTTTGTTTCTAAAGGTCAGTCTATTCTTCTATGTATTCTTTTTACTCTTCCAAAAAAGATTTTTTTTTAAATAATCTCTACCTCTATGCCACATGAATGCTTTAGGGAATCAAAACATCACATATTGTTTGCATCGTTGGCTTTAAAAAAGAAAGGCTTTAATCAAATAGCTCTGATATCTGATGGAACAGAGCTAGAAGGATTTAACCTCCTCTATGACAGGCCCTGAAAAGTTCCTGTTAGTCCTGGAAAGCCTCACAGCAGACTCCAGTGGCACATGTGACATGTTAGTGTATTTCATGACAGAGATTTAGGCTGATGCCTTAGCCACTGGCTATGTTCAAAAGCAATGCAGGACAGCAAGGAGTGAAAAAAAAAAACGAAAGGAGCAAGGATAAACTTCCTGTGGGAGGAATGTAGCTGCTACCCATCACAGCCGGAATCTGTGGGGTCACATACCAGGAGAATGGTAAATATTTAACATTTAATTTCCTTGCTGTAAGGTAGACTGGACACAGAGCACAGCCAAAGGTCCATATTACAGAAGGGCTGAAACACGTAGGTGAAGCTCATGGGGAAAAAGTGGTATAAATTGAAGAGAGGTTGTTAAAATATTTAGGCAACATTCCCAGCTTCTCTCGACTATAAGCCTACAGTGTCAATATTGATCTTATTTTTAATAATACATGGTGAGAAAAGGCTCTCTGCTATGTAAAGGGGATATTGTTTTTTAATATAGCGTATGTAAATACTGAAAAACTGTGGTCATTTTTAGTGCTGAAGTTCCCATTTAACAGCCTGCCCAACATACTTTGCAGTGATTTTATTGCTTAACCTTAAAATTAATCTTACTGTAAAGTGAATTTTAAAATTAACAGAGCGAAAGAAAAACAAACTGGGCTCTTATCCAGCCTTTCCTAGTACTGGGATTCCAAGATGGCTCCCATGCATATGTTCTCTCCAGCTTTACTACCCGCCTTGCCTTACTTTATGAAGAGCCTATTGTGCTCTAACCTAGTTTCCTAACAGATGATTCATAGTCTGTCAGGGCTACATCTGAAGTGTACACAGCAGAAAGAGACGGTCAAATGACAGACTTGTCCGTATCCTCGTTGAGACAAAAGGAAAGCTAAGAACCCTGGCCTGAAGGCAGAGAAGAGTGAGATCAGTTTTTTTCCCTAGTCATCTGGCAGGAATTCTTTTAATATCAGGTGCTGCAATGATATCAATATCAGCAAGCCAGGCTTCAAAGCTTGCATTTAGCTTTGTTTATACTCACTTTAACCCATTCCGCTGAGGAATGTGTATGTTTAGTCTGCGCTGTGGAATACATTTTTGGAAAAGACCTTCCTGTATATTGTCAAAGACTTAAAGTTTTCATGGGAAGTACAATAAGCACAGTGACGAAAGTTAGACTGGGGAGATTAAAAAAAAAACAGCTTTCTAGAATTTTTGCACTTCCTCAGTTTTAGCAATTACTTACAGCTATCTACTGCCAGAAGTGCAAAGTCAGGAAAGCCCCGTAGAGAGACGGACACATTGCTGGTGTTTCAGTGATGCGTTCAAGTTTTAAGCTCTAGCAAAAACACCAAAGATGGCACAAAATATTCCCAAAACAGTCCACAAAGTTTGAGTATTAGGCCTACAGACTGCTCAGCAAACAATTCAATTCATTTTTATTTATACAGCGCCAAATCACAACAACACTTGCCTCAAGGCGCTTTATATTGCAAAGTAAAGACCCTACAATAATACAAAAAGAAAACAGAGAAAACCCAAACAATCATATGACCCCCTATGACCAAGCACTTCGGCGACAGTGGGAAGGAAAAATTTTCTTTTAACAGGAAGAAACTTCTAGCAAAACCACGCTCAGGGAGGGGCGACCATCTGCCTCACTGGTTGGGGTGAGGGGAGGAAGACAGGATAAAAGACACACTGTGGAAGAGAGCCAGAGATTAATGATAATTAATAACTGAATGCAGAGAGGTGACTGAAGAAGAAACACTCAAAGCATCATGGGAATCCCCCAGCAGCCTACACTTACTGCAGCATCCAGGTGGATCAGGTGACAGGAAAGTTTTTTTTATCTTAAAAGTAGATAGGGTGTCTGTTTCCCCGAATCCAAATTGAAAACTGGCAAAGAGGTGTCAAAGTTTTATTCATTTACCGAGTCAGTTCCAACAATTGTTTATATTGCTCAAAATTTTGGGAGTTATCCTGCAACATAACACCATACTGGAACAGACCAGAAAGGATGTTCTGCTTTGGACCCAGTGTGCTGCCAGTGAGCAAACTGAACAGTCATGGAAGTGAGAGGAAGGAGGAATGACTGTGTCTGGACTCTCTCACAGATATCCCTCCAGACTGTTTAGTTGACTCACTGGATGACGCAGGCTACAACATAGTTTTGTTTTACTTCCAGGAAGTGGAGCACTGGGGTTGCCTTGAAATTACTAAGAGAACCATCATCGTACTCCTGTCATGGAAATGGTGAAAACACACGCTGACTCCTCACAGCCGTCTGCATCGTGCACCAAAAACGTGAAACATCTGGACCTTATTTTCGAATAGGGCTTATTTAGAAAATGTAGTCGGTTACTTTGGCACAGTGACTTTCTATAAATATTTAGCTGTTATGAGCATTCGGGGAAAAAAAAAACTTTTTAATAGAGTTGGGATTCTGAATGTGCCAACATTGCAGGTGCTTGGGAGCAATTTCCAAAGCGTAGTAGTAGCCAATAGGCCGTAGGAGGGCTCCAAATTTAGCTAAAAGCACTGAAACATTCCAAGATAAATATCTTAATTGACAAGACTTTAATCATGAAAACAAAATGCCCTCTAGCTATTGGAAAATAGTAGTAGATTTCAATTCCTTCAGTTCTGATGGGAACAATGGAATTGCGAGTAAGCGCTCCCTCCTAGAGCGAGTGTAAAGTTTCTTGAATGCATTTTGTTTTAGTTTCCCTCCTCTTAGCGCATAACGAGACACAGTCTGTTCTGCATCTTGTCCATCCAGCTCCACACGCCAAACTGTGTCAAGTTTGTGAAAAAGGCACAAGAGGTCCATGAAGAATAAAAGAGCTGCAGGACTGTTTTGTTTTCATTTATTTATTTAAGCCACATAGCCATGCGTGCAGTTCTACTTTTGTTTTATTTGTATTCACCATCGTTATTTCTATATACATGTTTAATTCCATTTTATCAACTCAGTTTTCCCACCTCTGTATGCTTTCTTTTTGCAAAGGTTATTGTACTGACATTCAGACTGTATTCAACCTTATATAGTTTCTCATCTAATTAGCTGTATTTCAATTCTTTTCCCATTAAATCACTTTTAGCTACATTTGTGTTAAATATGTATAAATAAAGCGACTTAATGGCTTAGCATTGCTCCTGGGATGGCAACTTGGGATGTTTCCTGCACACTTTTGTGGTATCCCAAGGTTATCAGCTTGTCTATCATCACATTTTAAATTACTTGAAAGTATGGAAAGTCACTGACAAATAAAGTGCCTTGTGAAGTACTGTTAGCATGCTGAAATTAGCTGTTAGTTCAAAGCAGCACTGTAGGGGGAGCTAATTACAACCTCATAAAGTTGCTAGCCTCACTGTAAGCTTAAGCAGAATTCGCAGTATTATATTTGTCCCTGTTTGCGTACATCTTCAGCTACGCAGAATGCTAAGGTAAGTACTTCTTGGCTTTTTTGTTTTGTTTTAGTTTGGGGTTTTTTGCTGAACGACTGAAAACCTAGACAAATGTTTAACACTGAGGTCTTTTCAATATATTCAAAGCAAAAAAAAAAAAACAAAAAGGCAAAGAAAGAAGAACTGGGAAGTTTCAGATGGATGCAACCTCAAACTCATTTATGAAAAACAATTTGTGCTGAACTGGGATTGGTCACCCACACTTGTGCAATTGTACATCAGAGGCATCCTGTTTATGTGACCATGGTTGCTCTGTGGGGATTGGATCAGGCTGCATCTCAGTGTTGCAGCCCAACAGCTGGGAATGGCCTCTCAGTCTGACAAGACATGCCGTTCCTATGACAAATACCCGTAGAGCAACAGTAACATGTGTCTCCCACTCCTGCAAGTCAAACCCCCATCATCCCATCTTAGACACCCCCCCTCCAACACACACACAAAGCTACACAGCGCAGTGTACTTAATGAATAGCACACTTGGGGCTGCAGGGGTTTTTGCCGGAACAGCGAGAGAGAAAAAAATAGCCCCCAGTGACCTCTGAGGGCCATCTGAGATAATAAATCCATGACCCTGAGTTCCGGAGTGCTTTGGGCAAGGTTGGGGTGGCAAATTTCCCACTTCCACAATATCATATGTTAACGGTAATTCCTTTTAGCCAATGTGTAATGGCACAGGAATGTCTTCTCCCCAGCCTCATCTAGGCCTGGTGGAATCTGTTGAAAATGTGTGACAGCTGTGAAAGTTGGCTAGCTCCAGCCTGTGAATGTATAAGATTTGGATGTGAAGGGTGCAGGGTGAGGTGCGCTGAGGGAAGGAGGTAAGTGACGGTGGAGGGGCTTGTGTTGTTATGGTGAAGTTCATTTGCTTGCCTCCCGTCTCTCTGTGTTTTGCTCCTCCTTTTCTTTGACTTTTCTTTGCTCCAGTGTAACCTTGTTATTTTTTTTTTCATCCACAACTTTGAAAAGAAGCGGCTAAAAAGGGAGACAGACTGTATAAACGCTATGGGAATATTTAATATAGCAGGATTTCATCACTTTAATCTAAATCCACTGTGTTGCCAAACAACACAATTCTATATATCTGTTCTTGCTTTTGCCGCAACAGCTATATAGGGGGCAGATAAAAACTGAGGGGCAGATGGCAGTGAAGTGGTGAATGGGGCCACTGCACCAGCTCCACCCACTAGCCTCTGGGTAATGCACCTGCCCCCCAGGGCCCTATGTGTGTGGTGATATGTTGTGAACCGTAATGACTAGAGTGTTATATTAAAGGAGGGGGAGTGGGGTCGCCACGCAGTACAGCCAGCAAAGCCCCATGAATGGCCTAACGCACTGTGACCTACGCAACAAATGTTGCAGACAGCGTTGTCTGTGTCAAGCTTTGACAAGCGTAACCACACCTGAGACTGCTTTCAGCCTGCTACCACTGCCATTGCCTTGTGTGTTTGTTGTTCCTCAGCATGTTGCAGGAGTGCTGTCACATGTTGTCACTCTCTTTTTTCATCCAACCCAGATGTACTTTGGCACTATAATTTGGCACCAAATCTTTTACTGTAAATTGGCACTCAGTAGGATGGTCAGTATCCTAAAAAGTATGAGGTTAAAGGTCCTTTTTATAGCTGAAATATATTTCCTGTTGGTTTAAGCAGGATAATTTAAATAAAGAGGGGATATAAAATGTATTAATTACACTTTAATGCATATATTCCACTATGCCAATTGTTCATTTTGCTATTGGGTAGCACTTGTTGGACTACAGTCAAAGGTTTCAAATACAACTTGTCAAATTTTTTTGGTGGATGCGTAAAATGTTTTACTGAATCTGTATGTGTATCTAAAGCCTAGTGGATTAAAAAGGCAGAGCACATAATGGATCAACTGCCATAGGTACAGAGTTTAGCTACCTAACAGGGTGTCTTTAAAAAAGCATTACCTTAGTTTTCAGCTGCTTTCTAGAAGACCACTAAACACGTCTCTTCCCGGATTTTTCAGAGTTTTGCACACTGGTTCACAAGCTGTTTAGATAATAACTGCTCCAAGGTTGTTCAGCCAAGTTCTTCGTCATCATTCTAAAAGGAACCCTGAAAATATGCTAACATGCTCAGAGGCTTAATTTGAAAATAATATCAAAATGTTTTAGTTTGGAATTTAGTTTAGGCTTTGTATGTCCTTAAGCAAAATCCCATAGATTGACTGCAGTGGGAGGGTCTGGAAGACATTTCATAGGTCACCTTTGATAGCAGAAATTTAAATGCTTTTCCAGTTGTTGCAAATTCTCAAGCTTGTCAACAGACAGCTGTTACCATCTGCACATTTGGAAAGAGGAAAAGCTTTGGGAGGAAAGAGGGGGAGGTGATGTTTTGCTGGATCTTTGCAGATTCCACGGTGATTAGGAGCACCTTCTCATAATGTCTTTGAAAGCGTTCTTGAGGATTACTAATTGGATTAAATAGAGCCAGTGACATTGTTAGCATGTAATCTGACAATTTATGGACCTAAATTTTTAGGATTTTGAAACACCATGTTATAGTCAACACCAATAATTTATAGCTGTCAGATGAAGTTTGGGAGGCAGTATGTGCAAAGTGCCATGGTGATTTTGTCATGCTGTTTTCTCACAGGTCGTCTGTCAGGCAAACAACATTGGTCATGGTCATTTACAAACTTTTTCTGTGGTTTTATTCATCAAGATTTAGGTATCTTTAGTGTACTGGAAGTAAATCAGAATATATACAGAATATACTCATCAGGGGGATATACAGGCTGAGATACACTGGGTAATTACAAGTTCATGGTTCTTGCATAGACACTAAGAATTTACAATAGCTAGTGTTTTTCCTGCTTGTGCACCACATGTAAATGGAAGAAACCAACTGCAACAATTGTCAATGGATCTTTGGGATGTGGCACTGGCGAGGCACTCTGCCCAGCCTGCCCTACTGTCGTAATCAGCCCAAGAGGCAGGATTTGGGGGCTGTAGCATCAGATAGTATTTCTCCTGGGCCAAAAGGCACAGCCAAGACAGAGAAGTCTTTGTTGCGCCCCTCTAAGAACAGCTTTCACTTTGCAATTGTGAAAGTAATTCCCGAGTTGTGCCCCATGAGCCTCCAACCCCACTCCGCTAAAATTGCGACCTGGAATCGGAAAGACCTTTCAGCCATGGTTGCCTGGTTGGTTGTCAGTTCTCAGTGAGTGCACAGTGCAGAGATAGTATTGCATTACTAGAGAGGCTGAAGTTTCAATGCAGGGAAACTATGGAAAAAGTTGTTAAATGGAGGTTCGATTGCCAGATTAAACACCAAACACCTGTTTGATTACTCAAGTGAAGATTAGATAAAACAGAATTATAAATCCTATGTCAAGTCTGGGCAAACTATTACAAACATGGTGAGGCTCTTCTGCAGGAAGACATAAGCATCAAGCACTTTAAAATAAAATGATCAACACATTGTCATTTCAGCAATAAGGATACAACAGCCCCGCAACCTCAACCTTTCCTTTTTTTTCTCAGATAAAAGTTAAAAAAAACATTTGACTATTTCATGAAAAATCTTAGCTCATTTTGACCTTGGTGGCAGTAACGCATTTCAAAAAAGTTGGAACAGGGGCAACAAAAGGCTGAAAAACTAAGTGGTACTGAAAAGAAACAGCTGGAGGAACATTTTGCAACTGATTAGGTTATTTGGCACCAGTAACATGTTTTGGTATAAAAAGACCATGTTGGAGTGGAAGAGTTTCTCTGAAGTACAGATAGGCAGAGGCTCAGCAACCTGCAAAACATGTGTTTACAAATTGTGGAAAAATTTCTGAACAATGTAAAATTGTGAAGACTTTGGATATGTCATCATCTACAGTACATATTATCATTATGCATAAAGATATGTTTAAAGATTTGCTCACAGAGTTTTCTCAAGATTCTCTAAATCTTGTGTCATGGAAATCAACTGCATGTGTTCAGAAACCATTTGCAACATAATCAAACAAAAATACCACAAAGAACATCCAGAACAGAAGCTAGATTAGCTCCGTGAGTGAGTGGGTGGCAATACATCACATGGCCAGAATGCAGTCTGACCTGTGGTCCTTCGCTGTGTGGCTTCCAGTTCTCTCTCTGCCCACTTTCCTGTCTGTCTTCACTGCTCTGCTATCAAATAAAGGATAAAATGCCCAAAAAACAATTTTAAAACAAGAAGACCCAGGACTGTTGAGTAGCCAGAATCCTCAATCACACAAGAATGGGAGAAAATTCTTCTTCTTAATCTTTAAATGAGAAGATATTTCGTCTGTGTTATATTGTGAAGAAAATGTGGGTTTATGAGATTTGAAAATCATTGGATTTTATTTTATTTACATTTTATACAGTGCCCTTTTTTTAAATTGGTACTATAAACATCAGAATCATATGTGCACTTAAAGAATTTAAGGGAATTTTAAATGACTTGGATGCAGTTACCGTATTTTCTGCACTATAAGGTGCACTTAAAATCCTTTAATTTTCTCAAAAATCGACAGTGTGCCTTATAATCCGGTGCGCCTTATGTATGGATTCTGGTTGTGCTTACTGACCTCGAACCGATTTTATGTGCTACACGGCGCTCAAAAATCTGTCAAAAATGTTTTAGTACGACTTTGGTAAGCTACGAAGCCGCACCGCTTGATGGAATGTCAGAGCATTACGACTACCGTAGTCAGGAGCCTCGCAGAGTAATCTGGGTTCTAAACTCCATCCGCTTCAGGTCCCAAAGTCAAACGAACACTGCGGCATCACTGAGAGTTAAAAATGTCTAAATTCTTTCATCTTTAATAAAAATGATCAGCGTTGCTTCTTTACCAGGTGTAACAAT
>VUQG01018802.1:8559-21097 GCA_015106755.1 Etia nguti
CACCTGATTGCCACAGCTGAGCAGCATCAAGATCATTTGTGGAACAACATGGGGTGGCTGTAGCTCAGGTGGCAGAGCAGGTCAGCCACTAACCAGAAGGTCGGTGGTTCGATCCCAAGCTGCTCCAGGCTGCATGCCAAATATCCTTGGGCAAGATACTAACCCCATGTTGCCTACTGGTGGTGGTCAGAGGGTCCGGTGGCGCCAGTGTCCGGCAGCCTCGCCTCTGTCAGTGCGCCCCAGGGCAGCTGTGGCTACAATGTAGCTTGCCATCACCAGTGTGTGAATGGGTGAATGACTGAATGTAGTGTAAAGTGCTTTGGGGTCCTTAGGGACTAAGTAAAGCGCTATACAAATGCAGGCCATTTACTGGGTTGATATGGTACTATCAGGTCTTAAAGAAAAGATGGGGCCTGATTATTCAAGACCTTGTATGTGTGGAGAAGGATTTAATTCAATTCTGGGTTTATCAGGGAGCCACTGAAAGATGCTTTTCTTTTTCACAGAATGCGGTGGGCAGAAGATCGGGCCTTATGGTTACCTGGCAAGTCCAAACCACCCTGGGCCTTACCCTCACCAGCAGGTTACATTCAAAACCATTCAAACTGAAAAATAATCCTAATAGTAATTGAAAATACAAAATTATAAAGATTCAGAAGCACTTCCACATGCATAACACATTCTCAGTCTGGCAGCCACACCACACTGAGCAAGTTTTCTCCACTAATCTCGTGTTTTCCAGTTGTGTATATGGCATATATCTGTTGAGGAGGGTCACGTGATCACGCTGAGCTTCAGAAACTTCAGCCTGGAGACTCAGGATGTGTGCGAGTTTGACTATGTGGAGGTGCATGACAGCGTCAGCACCGGAGCTGGAAGAGTCCTGGGAAGGTGAAAAGTGCCACAGTCTTTTATTCTGGGCATGTTGGATTTTTAATTTTCGCGTAATGTCACTGATCCTCTGCATGTTCTTCAATCCTGTACACTGAGGATAACTAAAGACAAACACGTTTGCCTTTATGCAAGTTAAACAACCAGTAGCTTTTGTGTCCCTTCTCCCTTTGTCCCAGGTTTTGTGGTACCACCTTCCCCCCAGACCTGACCTCCTCTGGCCCTCACATGACAGTGGTGTTTGTGGCTGATGAGGGAGTGGCCGACAGCGGCTTTAATGCAACATACCAGGCTGTGTCCGTACTGGGCAGTGAGTTTTCATACTTTTAATAATGACTTAAATATTACCACTTATTTTGCATTAGCTTTCTGTAGCCCTCTTCTTCATCCTTTTATTTTTAAAGGGACATGCGGGCCCAGGCAGTTCGCCTGCAGCACAGGGGAGTGTGTTCAGCAGCAGTGGCTGTGCGACGGCTGGAACGACTGCCCCGATGGTGCTGACGAACAGGGCTGTGGCAACTCCACCTATCCTCCCTTCAGTGAGTCTGTGTTATCTCTGACCTCGATCACAGAGAGTTTTTGTTTCCACTGCCGATGAAAAGACGCAGCAGGAAGAAACTTAAGTGTTGAAATAACAGGAATTGCTGATGGCTTCATATTCTGAGAAAACTGCAAAATGGAAATGTTACCACTTTTCACCTCTATGTCGACATGGTTTTGTGGTTTCTATTTTTTTAAGTGTTTCTCTGAATGAATAATTTCCTCTCATGAAAGCAGCCTCATCTTGTGAGCAAATTGAAGTAGAGATGTGTCGGGGCCTCAGCTACAACTTCACCTCATTCCCCAACATCTGGCTGTCCATTGCTGACCAGAGAGAAGCTGCCACCCTCCTGGGACAGTATCGGGTAAAAAAAATTATCCACCACCAAAGCTTCATCAGACATCTGGAGCTGTAGCTGGCAGCTGTTTCAAACCAGACATAAAAACATCCTCCGTCCCCTCCTTTTGTCATCCAGGTGCTGATGGAGCTGGCGTGCTTCGAGCCTCTGCAGAGGCTGGTTTGTGGGATGTTTCTGCCCCAGTGTAGTCCTCAGGGCGGCGTCCTCCAGCCCTGCCGCTCAGTCTGCTCCTCGGCCGAGCAGCAATGCAGCCAAGCCCTGGATCTCTTTTCCTTCAGCTGGCCCTTCAACTGCCACCTTCTCCCAGACTCACAGGACCCCCTGGAGTGCTCACTGCCTTGAAGCCGGGACATGGCATTCCAGTTACCTTTGAGATCATATCAGGCCCAGGCAGGAAATACCAGAGCATTCGAGGACCTTGCTTACCTTAGTGGAAACAAAGGTTTACAGTTTTAAACACAGTGTGTAATACATGTGCTCAATATATTTGAGACCAGATGCAGTTTTAAAGTAGACAGCTAAGTAAAATGAAAGATTTCAATCTCCGATGGGAATCAGATTGTTTTACTGTAAATTGTCATATTTATTTAATGCTTTGATGTCAATCTTGTAAATTAAAATAAACCATGCAGAGAAAATATGCTTAAAACAAACTTTATTGCATTGTTCTTCAACACACCACATCACTCCTATACACTCTGATTACTTCAGTGTTTGAGTCGATCTAATGTTAGCTAACACAGGAAACAGGCTGTCACAGCGGTACTTCGCTGCCCTGACAAACATTTAGCAATTCACAGTCATGTGACATAATTGATCTGAGAAAGCAACTCACTGATTTTATTTCAACTCAGATGATAACTTTTATTATAGAAATAATTAAAAGAATTTCAAGACTTACTTAAAAGGTTCAAATAAGAATCCCTCGGTGTAGAATTATAACATTGACCCAGCAGGTCACCTGCTTTTCATCTTTATACACCGATACAAATTTAAGGCTCAGAAAGTGCACTAGCAGAAAGAGCTTCTTCCTCACTCTAATAAATTCAAGAGAGGAATTTACCTTCGTAAACAAAAGTGGCTGTATTAAACCATTTTGGATTTGCTCAGATTTACTTGGTGTAAAGCTTGTATTTGTCAGAATAATCCTTCAGTTGTTCAGTTCAGTTGTTGTGCGCTATTATGGAGGGACAATGAGTTTCAGGGTATGGTCCAGGGCAATAGCAGTCAGGCCCCAGACTCGATGTTTGCCATTCCTAAACACCGGAAGCGTGTATCCGTATTTGTCACCGGTGCGGAAGTGTGTGTAGCCTCGGTTTTGGGGGTTACACAAGTGAGACAACGACAGGGTGAAGATCTCATCCACCTGGAAGCGGGAAACAGACAAACCGTATGCCTCTCAAACTTTTGGGATTTTTATTCAATTCAGCTTAAGAATTTTTTTTTTTTTTTTAATGTTTGGCTCCTTGGAAGCAAAATATAAAGCAATGAGGGGTGGCTCAAGACTTTTGCACAGTACTATATATAAGGGTCAAAAATAACATGAGACTAGTCAACTCTAATCTCCCCCTGTTCTTTTCAAACAGACAGAAAATGGCAGATGACTGTACCTCCCCAGGGTTTGGTTTGAAGTTCAGCTCCTCTAGAGGGCCGAGGTTAGCCAGCACAGGAGCAATAACCATCCCCGACTGGAACGATACATACGAAACAACAGCACAGATTTTTAACTCAAAATTTACCTCAGATATTCACATTTTTGAAGGTTTTTAAATAAATTCCTGCGGGCAGACAGACTAAATAATCAACACAGAGCTCTTACAACGTCACATAATCCTTTTTCACCATTATTTATCAACCTAACAATGAATTTAAGAAAAGAAAAGTGACTCTAATTTTTTAAAATGCAGGTTTGAGATAACCAGCACAGCTACACTCACCGCATCTCTTAGTGGCTTCAGGACACCCCACACCTTTTCTATTCCCACATTTACACCCAGTTCCTCCCTGGCTTCCCGCAATGCTGTGGCCACCACATCGCTGTCTGAAGGATCGCTCTTTCCTCCAGCAAAGCTAGACAAAAATAAAAAAGGGAGGACACATAAAGTGCTCCAATAAGTAAGATTTAAAACATAGCCTGCTTCTAGCCTACCACTAACCTGACATCTCCTTTGTGCCTGCCCTTCAGAGTGCTGGACCGCAGGGTGAAGAGAAATGCAGGCTCCCCATCAAGAGAGCAGAGGGAGACCAGTACGGATGCCCATCTCTGATTTCCTTCTTTCCTCCCCTTCTGCAACTCGTAGAGCTTCAAGTTAGGCCCCAAGTGCTGTCGACATCTGTTTTCATTCCCTGGGGATAAGCAGTCTCTCCAGGTATCCGACAGGCACGTGGCCGCCTGATGAGTAGCTATGGTTTGGTGTAAACTGAGGCTAGGGAGTTGTGGTTTACTGTGCTTGTTTGCTGAAGTCCAGGGAATATGTGCTGACAAGGTGAGAGGTCTAACAAAGTCCTGTCCATGACTTAAATGGCTTCGAAGAAGGCTACACTGAGACTTAGTGGTGCGGCTGAAAGAAGGCAGGCAAAAGTCCCAAGGTTTTCTCCAGCGCTGAAGGCAGGATATTTTGACTAAACAGCTCCAGTAAGTGCTCACAGAATCACACACTTGTTTGGTTTTTGTAGAGGCAGAATGGTGTTGGTGGTTTAACAAAATGGCTTTGGATAGAAGGTTTTCAAACCGAGTCTTTCTCAGCTTATACTTGAAGCTACAAGAAGATATTGGTGCTGAACAATAAACAGTCTCCGTGGATGGTCTATCCTTGAGGGCACCTGTTCCGCTTATTTCTTTGTGTCTCCCTCCTTTCTCGTGACTTGGTCGCTGCCATCCAGCACATGTGATCTCAGAAAGATGAGAGTCTCTCAACAGCTGTAATGATCTTTTGGGACAAGACCAAGTCAGAATCCGAGAACTTCCCAACATCCTAGAAAAGGAAACAAACACACAGAGATGATCATAAACGTATTAGTCAATTAGTTGTGTTCATCAGCCAGTTACACCAACGTGAAAGACGTGAAAGATGAACCAAAATCAGCCCCTCTCTGCCATCAGGGGAGGTGAGGGATTAGATAACATGGGTAAACAGGGCTGAAGAAGCCCTGGCTTAACCGAGATCAGAGGCTCACCCAAACCTACAATAACACTGGTCACTGTGCTCTCACTGTCATATCTCGGTGTTACGTTTAACTGTTGTTCAAAGCTGTTAAGACACAGCTTCGAATACGTAGTTCACGTTTGGCTCAAGTTTCTCCCAAACTTTGGCTGTTAGCTGTAGCAAGCTAGCTAGCTGTATTCATTTGTTAGCTGTGTTGACGATATATATATATATAAAATATGACATTGTCAATGCTATGACTTCCCCATCACCAGCCAAAGCCATAAAAAGCAGGCTTCATAGCTGAGAAAACCTTCAGTGTCTTCAAAAACGAGTCAGGAGCGTACGCAGGCTAACGATCAAAACAAAAACCAAACAGCTAAAGTAGCTCATACCCGAAAGCTAACACTTAGATTTGGTTTATGACAAAGCCCCAGCGTGTTTCACGGTAGGTCGGAAAACACACCGAGGTGCCAAATATGACAGTAAAACTTCATTTTAATACAGAAAGGACTCACCTTGAAAGTTGAATCAGCAGCGGCTAGGCGGCTGCCAGCAGTCAATATGGCGCAGACTAGCTTCACTCACGTCAGTGCTGCCCTCACTACGACTTGATGACGCCAAACTTATTGCACAACATTAAAGGTTGTTGTGTTTTGTTTATTCCCCCCAAATTAGAAGGGGAGGTTTGTTTTTGAGGCACGCCGTTTACGTTATTTAGTGATTAAATCACGTGGAAAGCACCAAATGATGTCAGTTTATGTAACAGGTCTTTTAAACCAGTGTTTCTCGTTTGGACAGTGTAGGCCCGCTTCCTTTAGAGAGGAGACTAAAACAGGCGCTCCTTATAGTTTTTTGCCTATGAGCAGACTGCCCTGCAAGAATAAATGTGACATGATGATTAAACTTTCATTAATTGGTTTATTTTGAGTAGTAAAAATCAACAGCAACATTCATTTTTCCAATAGGAGGCTCCAACAAAATGTTTTAACCCATGATGTCAGATGGATAGACTCCTCACTCCACCTGTTTAACCAGCCCCACCCTGAGCCAAGTCTTCAGGTTTTGAGCAGCAGGTGATTCATATGAACTGGCATTTTAGCCTCGTCATTTGGGCGTCATTGCTTTAATTTCTCTGACCTGCTTGCTTTAGTATCAGTTCTGTAACTTCGCACAGAGAACTTTGTGATCCATACAAAGAAAGTTCAAGCTCATCTCCTTCCACCAAGCATGGCCTCAGCTTGGACTGAAGAGGAAAGCTTTGCCTGTCCAGTATGTCTGGAAACCCTGAAGGATCCGGCCACTCTACCCTGCGGACACTCATACTGCCTGGCTTGTATTCAGAGCCACTGGGACAAGGGAGGCAGCAAAGGTGAGTACAGCTGCCCCCAGTGTAGGCAGGTGTTCAACCCTCGGCCCTCGCTGGCCAGGAGCACCCTGCTGGCAGAGGCTATGGAGAAGCTGAGAACCAACAGCCTGAAGCAGCACTCCTTCACAGCTCCTTCCCCCGGCCCACCATCCATGCCGGTCTATTTGGAGGTCCTGCCAGATACAGTGACACGAAAGGGCAGCGTGTACCCACAGCTTCCCTCTGTGGAGCCCAAACCCTGCCACCAACACGGCCGACCCCTGGACCTGTTTTGCCATGACGACAGGGAGTGTGTGTGTGAGGTGTGTTGCCAGAATGGACACAGGGGACACCGTGTCGTCAAGCCGAAAGAAGAGAGAAAAGAAAGACAGGTGTGTAAATGGAAGTGATCATTTCAGGGTGAGATTTTCACTCTTCTTTTTTTGTATGTTTGTTTTTTGGGTCTCTAAACAACTTTTAAAAATTAAATTAAAATGCAGCTAAAAGAAATACTCAGTTACAAATGCAGTGTTTCCAAGTGTAACTAAAACATTTCTTAAACTAATCTCGAAGTACTTGGAAAAACAAGTCTGAAGTGCGCCTTACTGATTCTGGTGATTCCCGGCAGAACTGTGTAACAATATCACAAATAGCCCGGGTAGTCTCAGGTACAGTCATTGCTGCCTCACAATGTATGTGTGCACGTGTTTGTGTATAGAAAGAGCTTGTTCAGATGCAGGCAGAGGTACAGAGGAGGCTCCAGGAGACTGACAGGAAGATGAAGGAGCTCCCACATTTTGCACGTCAACACAAGGTATGTAGAAACCTTTATTAATTCATGCCGTCCTTGTTTACTCTGTCACCACCATTTCATATTTTTCAATATGTCTTCCTCTTTGGTTCTGTACACTGCCAGGCCTTAGTCCAGGCTCTAGAGAAGGAGAGCACAGATTTATTCATGGAGCTAGCCAAGAATGTGAATCTAACAGGCACCCAGGTCAGCGAGCTCCTCTCTACCCACGAGGCCTCTTTAGGCAGCCAGGCTGAGGGGCAGCTCAACAGACTGGAGCAGCAGGTTGCACAGCTCAACTGGAAGAGTGACGAGCTGAGCAGACTGGCTGACATGCAGGACGATGTCTGTTTCTTGAAGGTAACAAATGGGAAGCGGAGTGTACATATTTCAGTGGTAAACTAGATCTGCAGTCTCTGACTGTGGAATGTGTGGTATTTGTTCTCAAGAACTTCCTCCTCATGGAGCCGCTGGTTCAGACTGACGTCACAGTGATGGGGCAGGAGGAAACCATGGTGGTGTCAGTCCGCTCAGTCATGAAAGAACTGCAGGAGTCAGTTCAGGATCTCTGCAAAGGCAGCCTGGCAAAGATCCTCACAATAGGTAAGCTCTTCTCTTCTCGTCTTTTCTCGTTTTTTTCTCTTCTCTTAATAACAAAAGGTCAAAACTTTCCTTTTGCAGTGAATGACCCCCTGGCTTCGAATACCAGTGTTCTGGAAGCAACAGGACCGATACCAGCGGGCCCGCTACCAGCTCAGGTTCCTGCCCAAAGTACGGGTACAGTAAATTCCAGTCCAATAAAGGCACAAACTAACCTTGTTTTTATTATTAGCTTTTGATTGGGGAAAGGACACCTTTTTACATGTAAACCTTTTTCTTCTGTAGTGTATGAAATGAAAACAGACCCTCCACCCTTGCCACCTTTGCGACCTCAAGGTAAAAATACAAACAAAGACAGAATATACTTTAATGTGGCATCTGAAAAGCCACTGCGTTCATATTTTACTCTTGTTTTTATTTTTTTCCCCTCAGGGCCTCTGCCTTCAAGGTCTGGTGGTTCTGCTTACCTTCAAGGTAACCCTTGAAAAAGGTTTCTCTACTGTTGGATGTCAGAGTTTAGAGTTAGTTATGCTTTAGTTTAACTGTTCTGTTTGTTGCTTCTCCGTGTCTCTCTGTGAATGAAGCTTCAGCCCCACCTCCACCCTTGCCTGCTCCTCAACGTCAAGGTAAAAACATTTTTATTATTGAAGATATCCACGTCAGGCAATTACCCCCTGTTGTAGGAGATTAAAGTTTGCTGTAGACAGCTTTGCGCAGCTGGCCTTTCACCGATACCTCTTACAGTGGCAGAACAACCTCAGAGAAGGCCAATCTTGGGGTTGCATGTTACTTTTCCTTTTTACAATAGTGTGGTTTTTTTCTATTTTAACAGCTTCTGTATCATCAGTGGAATATAAGAATCCAGAACCAAAAACTCGAGACGAACTCATAAAATGTAAGTCTTTCGTACTCCAGAATACAGACCCCATTATCAAAGCCATTGTTTATCCAGACTCTTAGCTAAAACGACAAATCCTCTTTCTTTAGTTCGTTTCGAACCCACCATGGATCCCAACACAGTGTATCGGCACGTGCTGCTATCGGATGGCAATCGTAAGGCAGCGATGCGGGCTGAGAACCTGAACCCAACAGACCATCCTGACAGATTCCAGTTCTGGAGACAGGTTCTCTGCAAAGAGCCACTGGGAGGGAGCCCTTATTACTGGGAGGTGGAGTGGACTGGCCAGAAGGTGCTTAAACATAAGTAAAAAATAAAAACACATGTGGTTTCAACTGTAACTGTTTGCGTCGTAGAATTAGTTAACATGCTTTGTTTGCCCAATCAATGCTAAGTGATGGTTACGAAAGAAATCTCATGCAATAAAAGTGTCAGAATAATAAGTCTGACTAAAGAAGGCTTGAATCAGTATATTTCCTGCAGAGTTTTTAGGATGGTTTTGGCTATAAAACATTTAGTTTTAGTTTTATATATTTTAATTAATATAAAAAAAATTTGAGATTTTTTTTTTCTTTTTTTTACTTAATGCATGTAGCTAACATTTGTCTACACAGGTAGTCTACTACTGGAGGGAATTGCCCTTTGTGTTCCATTTTAATTGGCTAATGAAATTCCTGTATACAGAAATTTTAAAGGAAATCAATCATTTCAATTACTTTCTACCTGGAAAGTAATTCATCTCTTCACACAATGCACAGAGTTGCATCATAGTTTATGCTACCTCTTACTGTTTGTAACTTCAGCTGCAAGATTTTAACACTTTGAATACACAATGATGATGAATTTCCTCGTTTTTTTTTTTGTGCCATAAATACAAAAGCCACTGCCATTTCTATTAGACACGGCTGCGCTTTGTGTTCAGCGTGAGTAAAAGCAAGCTACCACAGTAAAAGACGGAATCTGTTCAACATACATATTTGTGTATTTATTGTTGGCGTGCTGATTTTATTTTATACAGCGCATAGGCGTGCATTAACTTCACTTTTGAAGTTAATGCAAAAGTGCATTAAACAGGTATTCTTTTAATGACCAACAGGGGGCGACTCTTTTGATTGCAAAAGAAAAAGTAACATTGTATAAAAATCAATGAAAACTTGATCGTACTTTTGAATTTATTTATGAACATATTCCTTGTCATCTTATGGTGTCAATATCTAGTTTCAAGGTTTTTGTTTTTGTTTTTAATATAGCAAAATTTTAACTTTTTAAATTCTGATCTCATCTAGGTTTTAGGGTTTGGTCACCTTATGAGTGATTAGTTGCTACCATATGAGTGTGGAATGAAGTGCTGTTTCAGAAAATGAAAATCAAGGGTTGAGATTTGAAAATCTTAGGTCATAAACGTTAAATTTGAATGCTTTTATTAAATTTTTTTGAAAGTGATTAGCAAACGTCTCTTACATTTGTGCCTCTCGCTGACGTTTGCAGCCTCCAGTAAATGCTTCACTTCTTAATTTAGTTTCCTCAATCCCATCATGCAGGTCACCATCGGCGTTTCCTACAAAGAGATAGAACGCAAGAGTAATGATGACAAGAGCCGCTTGGGCCACAATGCGCTGTCTTGGAGCCTGTACTGGTCTGGGAGCGGATTTTCCTTTTGGCACAATAACCAGGAAAAACAACTGGGTTCACCAAAGGCCAGACGGATCGGCATCTACCTGGACCAGCATGCAGGGACTCTGGCTTTTTACAGCATCACCAAAAACCAGGCTAACCTCATCCACAGGCACCAGCAGCAGTTCACTGGCCCTCTGTTCCCAGGATTCAGATTCTGGGCAGGAGTAGGTGCTACAGTGACTATTTGCCAATTAGACTGACGTGCACATGAGCAGCTGTAGCTGATGTTTTGATTAAACATGCTTATCTGGCTGCAAGAATGTAACAGTTTAAGGTTTTAAAAGGATGTTAAGGATGTCTTCTTGTTCTGGAGAGAACTAGTTCAGTAAGTTGTTTACATAATGATTTTGCACCAACCATGATTTATATAATACAAATTAATTTAAATATGTCTATATAAGTAAATAAAAGATTAATAAACTTGCAACACACGCCTCTGTGATCTATTTTAGCATTTTTAATGAGTATTCAGATTATGTGTGTTGTGTCAGCTTGATCTGTTGACTGACTGTATTGTATAGCGTAATGGGTTTATTTCTTCCTTCTTATGTCACATAAGCACATAACCAATATAGTGCCGATCTTCTCTATATCTCACTGACCTTTATGCCTAGAGTTTCCTCTCAATTCTGTACTTACAATATCTTTAGTATTCCCATATTTATTTAGATCTTTCTCCACACACAGACTTCATATTAATATGATGAGCTGAAAAGTCCTGATTTGTGTTTGGTCGGTCAAGGTTTAACTCTGCTTCTTCCGTACTGATTTGTTACTCTTCTGAAGGAAACTCTTGTGTAAGTTTTTTCTCTCTTAGTGCAGAAATAATGTTGCTTTGCACTAGTTAGTAATCAAACACTATTCACAGGAGAACAACGAAGATCTCATTTTACATGTTTTGGCAACAGCTTGTTGCAACCCTGCCCTGATTGAAAAAGTTGGACACGCTAAATAGATACAACAAACCCTGCCTTCTATGATAACAACATATGCTTTAGAATGGCAATGTTCCCATATACAAAAATATACTGCTGTATTATGAGTAAAACCTGGTGACGCTTGTGTTGTAATGGTTTATATGACCACAAAATTAATTCAGTGCAAAACGACTAAGAATTCCATGCAATTGTGAACACTAAGTAAAAACACTCACCTTTTTTGTCTCAGAGGAGAGGTGATACCTGACCTACACTGACAACAAAAGACCTGGGAGGTGCACATGTTGGCGTGTTTTTGAATCCCAATATTGAATTGAGAAATTAGTTAACGTATACAGCTGTGAAAAAAAGAGGAGCAATATAAAAGCCACAAAAAAGAACCCATACTCTATATAAATAGCATAAATAGCTGTGACTCTTGAGTCTACCTTTCTGAAACCATCAGCTGTTAGCATGACCATCTGATATCAGACTAGATACGGTTAGAAAAAAGCTGCAATTTTAGGAAATGCACCTGCTGTATCGAGGGAAATGTTTTCACAACAGACAATAAATTTTTTAAAATTTTGTTAAGTTCCATATTTTCCACTTCTTTATCAGCTGTCATTTTGATCTGAATTTAGAAACAGAAAATGATGCATATAGTACTGCCTAACGGAAGCATGTATATTGTAAACAGAACTGGTCCTAGTGCAGAGTTGGTTGGTTGGTTGGTAGGTAGTGTTGAGATAACATGATTTGAAGTGCCTCAATTCTATGCTTAATATTAACTAAAATGCCATATAACCATATATTGTTGTATTAAGTGGACACGGCCCTGAAAATAAAGGCATTAGACTGCGTGTCCTTGGGGGTAGAATGCTGTAGACTCTTCCTCACGCTTGCCTGAGAGAAAGTAGATAACAGGGGACCATCTTCTAGTGGAAAGTTACTGAAACACTGTTGTTTAGACTAGAGAGGGACCAGCAGATTGATTGTTTGATTTAATTGATTGTTTCTGAGAAAGAAAACAGGAATGGGATAGTACACTGTTTTATGATGCATTATACTACTGATTTATAAGAAATACTGTTTGCAGGGAATCATGGCCTTATTTGTCTGATTAGAAAGAACAAAACATACTGCACAGGAAGACAAGGTCATAACTTAGGCTCACTGAGAGATAGAAAGAATGTGAATGTTCAGTGTGGAGGGGGGCCGAAGCTATAAAAATGTGACAAACGGTCAGACACTTTGAGATCTGGCGGACACCCTCCTGTCCACATCTCCCGTCTGGACGTTTGGAATGCGCAAAGTGTTGTATGGATTAAAGAGATTGTTGAATGAGCATTTATACACCGAGTGTTCTTCT
>VUQG01018807.1:0-10299 GCA_015106755.1 Etia nguti
GCAAAATAAGCTGTTTACGGCAATATTTTTTCATCGTTTTGATGGTCACTGTAGTGGCTATATTAATTTCTTAAAGTTCTCTCTTTCTCTTATATTTAATATAACCACACTATGGACAGACAAGCAACTGTTTTTATACGTTGTCGTTAGCAACAACGACGGTAAAACCATCGCCTGGCCGCTTGTTTATTTTCCACATAAACCTTTCACAATAAAGCTCAAGATCCTGTTGAGACTTTTTAAAATAAACTGAATCACGTTGAAAGAGTATGCAGAGTATTTACGGATGAGAAGCAAAAAAGAGCCATCAGGTGCTAAAAAATAAACCTTAGACTCAAACGTTAGAACAGGCTTTTCCCCGTAGCACGCCGTGTAATAAATACTCATAAAGAAAACGGCGGCCGTTACAACTTATGTCTAAAAATGTATAGCTTCATGCATCGGTTAAAACACTCGACTCCAGGTACACGACGCCCAGCTGGAAACCCTTCACGCAAGTCGAGCTGCCCGAGATTCAAAGAATTTACAGAAAATGTTAAATTTTTGTGATTTATATCATTATCGGACGATTAGGTCTCTTATATCAGGATATGAGATTTTGGTCATATCGCACAGCCCTACTGTGCACTGCCTGGATTGATTACAAGAAGGCCTATGACTCGATGCCCCACACCTGGATCCTGGAATTCCTAGAACTGTACAAAATCAACAGGACCTGTATAAAAGGCTCTGAGATTGTACGTTCCTGCAATAATGTTATAAATGAGGTTATGGGGAAAGGACGTAGGCATATGTTTAATGTGCTACACTGCTACTCCAGAGGGAGAGGTGGGTCAGCTCTGGGTCAGCTTGTTATCACCTCATTGTGCAAGCTGCGTTCCTGTTTGGTAATCCCTAACGGTGATGCTCCGAGTGTTAAGTTACTGACTGAAAGTAAGTTACCTTAAATCTGTTTATTTGCCATCTAAAGGTTTGCCGTGGCTTGAATTACACTACTTTCTACTGAGCTGTAGGCGCATTTTCACATGGTGATTGAAGGCATGTGGCGCCAGCTGCCGCGATGGTGTAGTAATTTTATTCAGTCACACGATGGCGCCAAACTTCCTTTAATGATGGTTCAAGCCAGGGAATGTCTCTGCTTGCATATGACACTACCACTGTGTTTAATTTGAGTTCTCTGTGTGTTTGAACCAAGTAATGTAATATTTACATAATTCGATTTATTATATATTATGCCACAGACATGTATATACATGGATGGATGTGTAAGTTTATTTTATTAGATATTTTGAGTTTATATTAGTTGAACCGCTGCTGTAATATATTTGGTCTAATGGCAACTTATTTGTTACTACAGACTGCTGGCAACAGTGAGCATTAAGATGACAATAAACCAGCTGACTTTGACAGTTCAGCAAAGTGGAAGCCTCTTGTCTTCCTTCCTGTATCCTGACCGATATACCATCTTGTTGGCTGCTAAAACCTAAAAGAACTAGCCCTTACCTACTACTCCTCAATAGGACCCTAAGAGCCTTCATCAGGAACTCAATGGGGATGTGGCATACAACACTAGAGGCTAACTTCAAGCCAATAACACCTACTAGAAGTTATAGGTACTTTTTGGTTTAACTTATCTGTCTGTCTGTCTGTCTGTCTGTCTGTACAGTTTAAAGCACCATATCATCAACTCTTCAGACATTCATTGGTTTAATACACTGTGTACATTATGGAAATAAACTTATAAACTTTGTTTCTGCTATTTGCATTCATTTTGTCACAGAAAAGTTATACATGGTAGGTAAGAGATTTAACTGAAATATCTGCTAATTAGCCAATGCCCAAACTAATATTAATAACAGATATAGTGTATATGAGAAACATGGCACTCAGCAAACCTTGGATAGATATTTATGAAAGAATCATGCGACAGCAAAGATGATGGCAGCAAAACTTGTATCTTTGTAAGTTTTTAAATGTTATTTGATGAGATAAATTGTGGTGTTTCAGCTTTGATTGATGATTCTATACATGCACTTTGTATGTCATGGTGACCATTGAAATTAGAGATAATGTAGATAATGTTTCAAAATAACTCATTTTGAGTTTGATGGCAACAACAAATTTCAAAACATTTAGGACATGGCCATCTTTACCACTGTCTAGACTCTTTTAGCAACAGTCCGTAAACATCTGGGAACTGAGGAGACTAATTGGTGGGAGAGGAATGAGGTCCCATTCCTCTCTGATAAAGGATTCTAGATGCTCAGTAGTCCTAGGTCATCTTTTTTATATCCTTTGTTTCATAATGCGCAAAATGTTTTGAGTAGTAAAAGGTCTGCACAAGAAGTACTTATCAGCAGATGGATTCTTCTACAGTACTACAAAGTCCTGCTGTTGTAATAGATGCAGTATGGAGTTTTCATGTATCACAGGAAAAACATTTGCACAATTTGTAGATGCGGCGTCTGATAACACGGGGTGAGTGGCAGTCAGATGCCCAGGAGACCATGAAGACAGGTTCATCCACCAATAACAATGACGAGGAGAAGTCGAGACAACTAGAGAGAGAGAACAAGGAACTGCAGAAGATCATCCAGGAGGTCAGCCAGGCCCTTTTCTTATCTAAGTGTTTGTTTCATTTAAGCTCTTCCTCTATATTTAACAGGTTAATGACTTAAATCCTTTTTCTCCCAAGAAGTACCTAAACAAGAAAACAGGTTCTCACGGCCTTCCTGAGCAGATGGGTTTTATTTAACTATGACATTTACTATACACAATGATGTGACACAAATAATAAAAAATTTTAATAATTACCTTTTTATGTTGTAGACTTTGAGTAGCACACAGTTTAAAGTCCATTGCAGTATTTATTTATGTCAAAATCTGGGTAAATGAAATCAGGACTTTTGTTGTGGATACATACCAATAAATAGACAAATGTGTTGCTTTGCATTTGCTTTATTACTGCTTTATAACCTTATATACATCTGCTGTTAACTAAGTCAGTTAAAACAGATGCTTATCATGTAAAAGTCTTTTTGGATCTGTAGTAACTGAATTTTTGAGTGTTTACTTTACTTTTCCCTTAGAAAGAAGAACGTGTGTCAGAGCTGAGAAACCAGCTGTCTGAGAGACAGGCCCTGCGATCAAGGAGAAGAGCATCCACCATCACTAATCAGAACCACAGCCCCCCTCCCTTTTCCATTACCCAGAGTGACCCCAGGTCCTTGGCCCCTCCTCCAGGATACCCAGCGCCTGCCTCTGACCTCCATCCCGTTCCACAGTCCTTAGCCAACTCATCCAGCCTCTACCAGTCAGACAGCAAGATCAGTCGAAATAAGTGCCACACTAGCCGGCTTCAGCTACTCTACAAGTAAGATGGTGGTTAACAGTGGCAGGATGAGGATAGTAATACAAGTTTGAAAAATAAATCAATATCTAGGGATCAAAATGCAGATAAAAAAGGTAAAGGATTTTCCCTCAGACAGAAATAAATGCAGGAAAATATGTTCCAGTCAAGATACAGCTAAATAAAAAACACTGGCGAGAACGCACATACACAGATATACACCCTGTGATAGCATATGTTCTTTTGATCAATTTGATTGAGGCATGAGCAGCATATTTAAATGTCCCCTGGTTTTGAGGTCAGGTTACTACTGCTACTACAACTTGAAAACAGTAGAGCGGCTGTAGCTCAGGATGTAGACTGGGTCATCCACCCGTCAGAAGATTGGTACTTCTATGCCTGGCTCCTCCAGCCAAACCACATCAAAGAATCCTTGGCCAAGATCCTGATTTGCCCCAGAGGCATCCATCACAGTATGAGGTTAAAAGCACTTAATGTGTGTGCAAATGGGCGAATAAGGATTGTAGTAAGGAAGCACTTTGAGTGTTCAAATACAGTAGAAAAATGCTATATGTGTGCCAGTCCAGAATTTTCTAAGCTAATCTCAAATGCTGGATTTATTTTTTGATTTATTGTTCTGGATAAATTCCTTCCCAACTGAATTCAGTGGCCAAATTTGTAACTGGTCTGTTCTCTATTAAATTTAAATGGTAGTCTACAAAATTAGTGAGGTGTTAGTTTGGACAGAGTGCCTTAGGATGGAATCAAATAAATTCGAGTTTTAACCCTGTCATGGTGCTCACTGTTTGGTGAAAGAGGAGCAGAGGTCTGTCCAAGAAATCTGTCTTCCAGTTTTGGTGAGTGAAATTTTATTAGTATGTTGTTTAGTACTAATTAGCAGGTATCCGCAGTGTCTGCCCAGTGCACCAATATAGTTAGTGGTTGCAGTTTGCTATCCAGGCAAGAGATGGCTAATAATCCCCTCTTTTAATAACATGATGGTGACCAAAATGCTTCCATTATGGCTTCAACATATGTCTCCTGGTGGCTGCATCCATCCTTGTCATTACAGTTTCAAACTGGTTGGGTTTATATACAGAGTGGTAGAGTTGTAGAACAAGAAAATTGCCTGAAGGCTAGGCTATTTGTGTTATAAGCAAGATAGATATAATTATAGCCTACATACATACTTACATACTACATTTGTTTGCATTGATTATATCTTTGAGCAAACCAAAAGACTGTGTTTACAGCCTTTTATTGTTATGGTTTGCATTCCTACAATGTGCAGTTAAATTTCTGTGTACCATACCAAAGTTCTAGATTTATTGTAGAAGTACAAATCAAGTTTAACACTGCATACAACAGTGTTTTCAGCAGTGACAGGTTTACCATCAAATTCAAAGTAATCATTTATGAAACAACAAGAAGAGCATTCTATCTGTGATGACCATAAATTTTGCCAGCTGGAACAACAGCTGTCACTGACACAGCTGAACACTGAAGTTAGACCAATGAGAGTTTCTTTAGCTGAATCATTTAAAAAAACTAGAAACATATGAAAGGCTCTTTGATATGCACACAGTTATCAGCATGCCTATTATGATGATGTTCACAGATTCATGATAAAGCTGCTGACCCAGGCACGATAGTCAGCATCCCCCACTGGTGTATGTAATAGACATAGTGTCAGGTTTTTCACAAGTGGACCCAGGTGGCAGATCACTCAGACAGACACGGTTGCAGTTAAACCGGTTTATTTACAGTGAGGACGAATATCAAACATAACACTGAGATGAGGGAGCACATTGAATGGAAAACTCAAACTATCCAGAGGGGGAAGAGGAGGGAACGAAGTTAGCGACTGATAGAAACAGAGCTGAGGAGATACAGAAATGTTCACAAGGAATTAGAGAGCTTACTCGCCACACGGTTACTATGGATTTGGGCGAGGTACATAAAACAGGAGGTTGAGATGGGGACCGGCGGAGACCAGCGAGGACCGGCGACAGTGTAGGCGAGTGGGGGGACAGGGTTCAGAAGAGATGAACTGAGGTAGCACGGTGAAGCAAACAGGTGGATGGCTGGACAGAGAGTGTCGTCAACTGGCAGGAAGCAGAGGAGAAGGAAATCTGTGAATAAATTGCTTATCAAAGTAATACATAAAAGACAGGTGATTCGTTACTGCTTGAGGCTAAGACAACAATCTGACACCTGAGAGCTGCTCCTTAAATACTCCGGCTGATGATGCCTGATGCTCCAAGGGGGCATCAGGGAAACCCTGATGATCACAGCCCAGCAGCCTTCTCCAAAAAAAGAAACGACACAAAACACAATAGAACACACCTGTCCCAGCTCCTAACACATAAAACGTGCATAAAACTTACAGTACAACATTATTATTATTCATAAAATTGCTATTTTATTCAAATATTTTAAGGAACATTTTAGGGTGTCTCAGTTCATGCAGACCCTTGAAGGGCACATTTAAGACACTTTTAAATCACAGTTTAAAAAATAATCAAATGCAGATAACAACAGCCTAGCAATCATTTAGAACTCATGATATGGTCTTCTAATGTGGTTAAATAGTGATTTAAAAGAATGACTAAAAAATATGACTTTTTAAAATAAATGTTGCAAATTTTGTTAGTGGTTAGGTTCATTATTTAATTAGCTTTGTCACTGTAGCTCTTCTGGTTAAATGTTTGATGGTGGTTTAAACAGTGTTCCTGGTCACTGTTTAGAGAGAATCCATAGTTGGGTGTGTTCATGCTAAACCCCTCAGTGTCGAGGACAGTGCTATCTTTGGACTTCTACAATCCTGGTTTCTCATTCTCAGAGTCAAACAAGATTATTTCTTAAAATGTTTTATTTAACCTAAATTTGCTGTAGGAATTACATTTGCAGATCTCATGTTTAAGGCTGTAAAATACAACATTACCAATTTTTAAATCAGTTTTTAGACCTTTTATTTCTAGTTGGTTAATATTGTTGCTGCTTATTTATGTCATGAGCATATATTTCCTTTAGGATGTAATTACACTGTCCAATACACTTGGGGGTGCTAACCTAATGTCATGATTTCTGTTGTGTTTTACTGTTCAACTGGCAAGTTTACAGCAGCATGTAGTGCATCCTAGCACAGGATGGGTGTCAGTTAAACATGAATTGGAAAAAAACATCATAACATTTATCTGGTTATTTTGTGAACATTTTTTAATAGTTCTACCAGTTTTGCCTTTTTCTGTTTGGAGAAATGTACAATTGGTGTTGAATTCTAACTGCAAGCTTAAAGGTGTCAACTACAGAATGGTTAATTATAATAAATGCAGCCCTTAATCTACCACAAGGGATCAAAAAGTCCAGTATTATCCTGTACCATTCCACTCTGTGCTTCCTGTCACTGACAGACCCTATGTGTTGATATTTACTGGGAGTGGCTCTCTAGGGGACATACATGTAAATCAGTAAAAAGTAATGAAATTATGGACATCAGACTACATGTAACAACAAAATGGAATTAAATAACACATTTGCAACATAACTAATAAAAAGAAAATTCTTTACTCTAATCATCACACACAGATTTTTTCTGTGTGTTTCACTGTCTTGTGAAAAGGCTGATGGATTCCAGGAACTACATGTAATACCAGACCAGCTTTCAATTAAAAATGGTAAACCTGTATTCATTACTTGAAAAAATCCTGTATGGCCAACAGTGTATTTCAGACAACTCTAATTAACAGTTCCTGTCACCTTGTTTTTAAAGATCAAAGTAGAGTTCACTGCAGGCTAGCATCCATATGTCTCTCAAAGTGCAAAATCCCCATATAACCACCAGGAATCATTATGTCAAGATTAGACTTTGCTCAGAATCAGAATATATTTATCCTCATCACCCTCTCTGATGCATTCCACTACTGTAGAATCATTAAAAAAATTTCTGAAGGTGGCAGGTTTCAGTGCAGTATCTGAAGTCCATAATGTACACAGTGAGAAAGGAGACAGGACGTACCCTGCAGGGCATCTGTGTTGCTGACCATACTGTCCAACACACAATACTGAAGGCACACATAGTGTGGTCTGCCAGTCAGATAGTTGGTAATCCAGATGACTAGGGAGGCATGACTACCTGCATCGCTGTCAGTTTATCACACAGTAGGGCTGGTCTGATGGTGTTGAAGGAGAAGCATCTGTCTCTCATTTATCTCACCATGCTCACTGACGAGGTAAACTGGAGAGGACTATCAGTGGGCTAAGTATGGGAAGTAGATGGTGTAGAATGAGTCTCTCCAGCATCTTCATGATGTGTGATGTTCACAATGAGTCCCATGGGTCTTCAGTTCTTAGTGCCACAGAAATATGACATATTTATCTGAAGCAAAAAGTATGACCTCTGGAGTCTCATCAGCTGGTTCCTGATTTGTTTAGTAGCGAAGGTGACTGGAGTGGAAGGAATGGAGGTGCCCTGATGTAGAATGTGAAGAGTGTACAGACCCTGGGAGCCTCCTCACAGGAGGGCTTATATATTAACACAAGATTTTATTTTATTTTTTTAAATTACTTGGATACGGACTTCTGAATTGTTGAAATTAATCATTTAGAATGCCAAAACTTAAATTACTAATTGTATGTAGGTATAAATTTAAATTTAAATTATAGCAGTTTTGCTTCTCAGTTCAACAAAACAGGAGGTACACTCTGTTTCAGTCAATTCACTCATTTTATTAAACTTGTATTAGTCACTGACATTATTTTTAAGGTAATGACATAAAATAACCAGACACCAATTCAGTATGTGCCTTTTAATTAGGG
This sequence comes from Etia nguti, assembly GCA_015106755.1. Lineage (NCBI taxonomy): Eukaryota > Metazoa > Chordata > Actinopteri > Cichliformes > Cichlidae > Etia > Etia nguti. The sequence continues at coordinate 8,168 of VUQG01018807.1, forward strand.
CTGCACCTTCTTTTGGACTTTATTTCCTTTTACAACTCAAGTTACACCAGCAGTTCACACATTTCCTCCACAGCTATAAACAAACTTATTCAGAACAAGAAAACCACCAGGCTATTAGATTTCCCCTGTATGGGCTGCTGCTATATTTCCGTTTTTGTTGTGTTCTCTCTTCTGCTTCTTTTTTTTGGGGGGGTTCATGGGAGAAACTGAAATCATGCTTCACTTCTGTATACCTAACAGAGATAAGTGCATTCGGCTCAGAGCTTTATGTAGATATAAATGGTTTAACTGGGTCTTACCGACTTTAGTGAAATGAGACCATCTGTGTCTTCAGCACTGGTCAAAGGGCACTGTTGTAATATAAAGCAGGTGAGACATTATTAATTAAGTCAGTTTGTGGGTATGGAAACCTTTCTATCACGGTTTGCAGGGCAAGCCGTGTGGTGTGTGAGAGTGAGGACCCAAAATGCTGGCACTGCTGAGATGCGAGTGAGCTTTATTTAAAATAGCAAGGAATACAAAACACAAGCGATGGAGGCAAGGACAGAACCGAGAAAATAACCTAAACTGGGCAACCTAAGAACAAACCTGAAAAGCGTAGCAGGGCGAGACATGGGGAGAAGCAGAGAGACCGACAATGAGTACAGGCAGGCACACACCTTATATACACGGAGGAACATGAGGGAACGAGGAACAGGTGACAACACAGCTGGAACTAATTAGGCAAGGCGAGACAAGGAAGCAAAGTAGAATACATTAAAATCAGACACAGACCTTCAAAGTAAAACAGGAAATACACGGTACAGACAGAGAACCAAAACCAAAGAACTAGAAACTCACTAGAATATAAAATCAAAACGCTGGGTCACTTACCCAGGACCCTGACACAAACATTACCATACTAAACCCGAAACACTGACCACAACTTTGACAACACTCTCCTCCTGTTTCTCAAAAGAAAAATAACATGATTAACTTTTGAACAGATAATTAAAATAATGTTAACGCTAATTCTAAGTGAACACCATCTACATGGCTTGTTGTTAGAGGTAAGCTAACTGTAGCGTTTCATCCCTTCTGTGCGTTATTTTGGTTGATTTCCAAAAATCATGACATTTGACCAAAAAAGAAAAGAAAGACAAAAGGAAATTCTCCCCTCTAACAAGCTTTTCTTAGCGCTTTCAACCACAAGTGATTGTTTTCCTCTCAACAAAGAGTTTCACTTCTGCCTCTTCTTGTGACAGCTTTTTATTTCACTGAGGATCCAGCGTTCCATTGTGTTGTCATGTCGGTTTCTTTGAATGCAATACATGGGAATATTCTACACGTGACAAATATTCAGTGTGATCTCAAGCATCATGTTTTCCTTCTGTGGTAGCACAGCTTGTTTCGCTAGCACGGATAATCTAAATTGTCCCAAGCACCTTGCCCCAAGTAGACTAACAAAATAAAGTATGAGGTACTGATGTGTGAACCACGCAAACATTGTGCAGTGCTTCGGCTAAATTCGTTCACGGTGATCCTGTGTAAATATCTAATTTAATGTATGTTTGTGTGTGTTGATGTGAATTAACTGTAGAGTCTGTAAAGCAGTGCAGATGTGATGTTCATACATATGAAAATATGGACACAGAGTGTAAATACTGGTTATGTAAATAATTACAATTGACTATTTGGCATATATAAGATGTCTTTCATGTGGTACAGTATTCAAACTATATTTCTATATGCTGTTACATTTAATATGGCAGATTATTTCATTTGCAACAATGAAAATAAAACTAGCTGTTTTTCTCAAAATGTTGTGTTCATTGTACAGAGCATCTAGAAGGTTTTCACAGCGCTTCACTGTTTCCACATTTTGTCAGCCTTATTCCAAAATGGATTAAATTCATTATTACCCTCAACATTCGACACACACAATACGTCATAATGAAAAAATGAATCAAATTTGCTTGAAATTCTTGCAAATCTATTTAGTGTGAAAAATATAACATGTACATAAGTATACAGTCTTTGCCCTGGCTCAAAAAAGATCATCAGATCATCGAACAAATTTTAATATTATACAAAGATCCCCCTAGTAAATACAAAATGCATTTAAAAAAAAAAAAAAAAAAAAACTTAAAAAA
>VUQG01018808.1:6389-26984 GCA_015106755.1 Etia nguti
TACTGTCTGAAGGCCAAGAAAGATGCCCAACGGATTTACTTTACCAAGTGGATCATTACAGCCTTGCTGTATTGGTCCATATGATTGACTTATGTTATTATTATTTGTTTATTTTATAATACTTTTCATTTTTTAAGTTATTAGTCTTTAATTCCTTTTCCTGTTCTTTCCTCCGAGTTGACAAGTGAAATAGGTCCCCCCCTTTTTTCTTTATTCTTGTGCTTTAAAGGCATATTGATTTTTACTGTGATCATCAGAGCAGCAAACTGACCTCTTAAGGGAGGGTTAGTATGAGTCCAGTAATATAAGAAGTGTGCCCAGAAGTTTGCCGATGTAACACAGGGCCTGTTTCAGGTGCTTTTTCCATGATCTCATTATCCTGGCTGCACAAAAGGAGAGATAACTATGCTAAATGGTTCCCTTTTGGTGCTCCCTGCATTCTTTCATGAAGTGAAAAGTCTAGGGCTGTCCTAAATACTCACGTTTAGCTTAGAAGCTTTCGTAGTAATCAGAAGCGAATAACTCAATCTTTAACAAAACCTGGGGAGCAGGGTGCTAAAGATGACTTATCTGATGCCTTGTTATTTTAAAATAATTTTTATATTGGGCTAATTATTTTAATTGTTGATTCTAAGCTGACTTAATGTCTGAATGCTGATACTCTCTATTGTCTGCTGTTGAAGAAAGGAGAAAAGACGGTAGGACAGAAAATAATTTTTCTGCTTCAATACTATTTGTATTTACCATTACTACATTTCTCTTGACATACTGTTAAAAAGGTGCATTTGTTATTCACAATCATTCAGTGGTTAGGAACTGATTATTAAGATAAGATAAGACTATTTTATTGTTTCCCATAGGATAAAGGATAAAATCTTCATAGATTAGGCCACTGTTGCATCCAGAAACAGGTAACATCAAAGATAACAAAACCCTCTGAATGGTCATTCTTTATCTTGATGTGTGGATTACTCCAAATCCCGTCAAACAGCTCTTATTGCTAGTGTTGTAATGATAACAAAAGAAGCCCCTTCTTTCAGTTAAAGGAAGAAGTGTAAGGTATCATGGAAGCAATGAAATGCCCTGGAAAATTTAGCTACTGAGATCCAGATTAGGTTAAAAAATTAGTTTTGACTTTGAATACCATTAAATTCATAGCATTTGTGAAATTTAGCCTGAGATCTTCATGGGGTTTGATTTAATTACACTGGTTTTCAGAAGCTCTGCTATGATCAGAGAGGTCTGAGTGATATTTTAAGGGCCTGAATGTTGGAGGTTCAAATTTGTTTGGTTTTTTTTGGTTTTTTTTATACTGGTCACTGTTCACATATAACTTGTGCCCTTTTTTTTTTCATTAGATTTTACAGTGAGGGAAGTTCCAACCTCATGATATCATATATTGTTTACGAAGTAAAATATTTCTGTGAATTTAATCCAACAGGAATTTGTAACCGTTCCAGCTGTTCTTTGACTTGATAGGTGATAACCAGTACAGGGCACAGTGAAACTGGCTCATCTTTGCCTCATGTGTGTCCATGTGTTGAGAAAGCCTTTCTTAAATGGGGAGCAGGGCAATGGCCTGGGCCTTGATTATTTTTGAGATTTCAACAGAAGTTGTTGTTCAATAATATGTATTAGTTCAGATTAAGTGGCAGTGTGATACCTGCACTGTAATTTTCTTAAAGCGCTCAAGAATGGCTAGAGGTTATGAGGCTGACCCTTATACAAATATGCATTAGTTTTCTTACAGCCCATGGACCACCTACGTAAATTTAGTAACTGCTAATGTTCCCTTTGTTCTCAGTTTGAATCTGTTTTCCATTTCCTGAATAATAAAAAACTGCACAGTTTTATTTATTTTCTTTTACATACTACCACACTAGTACATATGGCTCACTGGCTGAGACGGTATCCTGAAAAAATAAGTGTAGTGGACCTGGGTCATCTCCTAAAGGGATTCCAGCGTATTGGCTTTGATAGCAATAAAGTCAGGTGTCCGAGGCAGCAGATGAAACGATGGTTGTCATAGATTATTAGTACAAGGGGCAATAGGAGGATTAATGGAATGCATTGTTTCAAATTTAATGTCTGTTAGAGGTTTTCTTTGTATTCAAACCACTTTCTTATCATATACCATATTTCTACTTAAATGTTTCTCTTTTTTTAGGGCTACGACTAATTGCACTTGATTGAATTTTCGCAGTCATTCATTTGGTGTGTTCAGTGTCAAAAACTAGTTACGTTTTCGCAATTCTGCAGAGCCAAACGTATTTGTTGTCTTCAGTTTGCTTAACTTGTCTGACCAAATGTCTAAAACCCAAACATACCCCAATGCATCATGAAATCAAAGGATTATCAAAAGCAGTTCATTGTTACATCTTGATGCATGCTCAAGGGGGTTCATTGAAAATTAACAGTTCATTGTTAATTTTCTTTTGATGACTTATTGTTACATAGTAATTGCTTAATATAGATGTATGTATTATATTGGCTAATATTGGCCTAGTTGACTGGTGTCGTTTTTTTGCAAATAGCATGACATTTAACCAGAGACAGTGAGCAGTTTTAATCTGTTGGGTCACATCTATTTTGTGATTCCTAAATAAGAAAGGAGGAGACCTTGCTCAAAAAGAGCCAGCAGTCAGAAACATAAGCCAATCATGTTGTTACACCTATGCAAGCAGAAGAGGTTCAGCTTCAGCTGTGCAGTGACAGGCCTATTTCTTGTTATTGTAATAAACAGTGGTGTGAAAAAGTCTTTGCCCCCTTCCTGGTTTACTATTTTTTTTTTGTATGTTTTAGATCATCAATGTTTTAGATCATCAAACAAAATGAATAAGATAACACAAATGTAAACAAAATGCAGTTTTCTAAATGAAGGTGTCCTGAACTGAATCTGATTGAGATGCTGTGGCATGACCATGCTCGAAAACCTGCCAATATGGCTGAATTACAACAGTTCTGTAAAGATGAGTGAAACAAAATTCCTCCACATTGCTGTGATAAGGGTCATTGCCAGTTATCGCAAACGCTTGATTGCAATGATTGCTGCTAAGGGTTGCTCAACCAGTTGTTAGGTCTAAGGGACAATAACTTTTTCACACAGGGCCATATAGGTTTGGATTTTTTCCCCCTTAATAATAAACACATTCATTTAGAAACTGCATTTTGTGTTTTTACTTTTGTTATCTTTGTCACATTTTTAAATTTGTTTAATGATCTGAAACATTTTCGTGTGACAAACATACAAAAAAAAATAGGAAATCAGGAAGGAGGCAAACACTTCTTCACACCAATGTAGATAGAGATAAGTGTATGCTTAAAAACTTTTTTGTGGCTTACTAGTTCTCTAAATTGAATTAGCGTTTTCAATCGTCTCATGGGATTAGCATCTCTGCTCATCATGTTGACAGTTTGGTTTGTGCTGTCATCTTGTGAATCTGTGCACATGCATAGTGGAAGTTTTAAAGTTTCTAATCGAGCAGTTCTATATGTGCACGTTTTATGTCCCTCTAACCATTGAAATGAAACTTATGCCTCAGTCTACATTCATATAAATAAAGCCTTCAAAATACCTGACCTTTTATTTGATGCCTGTCAAGTAGTGGTACTTACTTTGAAACATGTGGGGCCAAAACCTGCCAGCAGAAAGGTCAAGTCTGCCCCACCTGATACTTTTAGGAAGTCAGTAACTCCAGTTTATCAATAAAATCAGCTCGAGAAGCTCCTGTTGTTGAGATCATGGCATTACAACACAGGATTGAAAATGGGGTTTGACCTAATGAGAAAGTACGCGTATATGCTTTTGTCTTACTTTCACATAATGCACTTCTTTCTTTGATAGCGCTCTCTTCTAATTCATAATTTATTAATACACTTTTCCTCTTGTAGCTGGCAAATTGCTTGGTTGATGGCTTTTCCATTTTACTTCAGGAAGTGTCTCTTGATTCATGGTCTCAGAATGAGACATCATAAGCTTCAAGCAATTTTTTAAAATATATTTTTATATACTGTGTGTGTGTGTGTGTGTGTGTGTGTGTGTGTGTGTGTGTGTGTGTGTGTGTGTGTGTGTGTGTGTGTGTGTGTGTGTGTGTGTGTGTGTGTTATATATATATAACACACACACACAATGTTTACAAGACCCCAGCAACGTCAGCTAGTCCCTCTTCTAATTTTAATCCCTTCGCATATAATCCCGCCTCTTCTGTCATTTCCATTCTTTTCATGACCCCTCCCTCTGTTTTTCCGCTCTCTCTCACTGTCCTCTCCCATCCCACTTATTCCACCTTACGGCTGATGGAGCATCAAGCCTGAATGCTGTGGGCAGCCATAGCTTCAGATTCAGAGCGTGCACTTGAGTGAGCCACTGCTGCGCGAGTTCCTCCTCTGGTCTATTGCATTCTTGCTCTTTCTGGATAATCAGGAATTTCTTGCTTGAACTGGCCAGTTTCTGTTGTTATTGTGTAGAAGTGGGGGTTCATTGTTCCCCATGAGGTTACCCCTTTAACTGTGAATATCTAGAGCATGGTATTGTGGATGCCCTCTCTAAATTGACCACAGCTTTTTGGTGCACTAATTTGGAGGACATTGGATGGACATTTTCTGGATTTGGATATTTTTGAAAGCTTCCACGACGAGACACAGTGGATAAGATGGTGCCCCTGCAAAAAAGGGTAATCTGAGTGATGTGTGCAGAGGAGGAGAGGAGGGTTTTGTGTGCATGATGTGGGTCCAGCTATGTGTGCTTATTGTTTTTGTGCCCTGAATGCTGGATGTCTGTAATAGTTTTTAATAATGAAGTAAATATTGTTAATTGCTTTAATTGGAACATGGTGTCTCAGAGTGAGCATGCTCTAGGGCGATAACAACAAGCAGTGGATGGGTGTCTGAAAGTAAAGACTTTAGGATTGATGAGGGAGAGTTTAATTTCAGTAAAATGTGTAAATCTGTTGATTTCATCTTCTGCTGAGTGGCTCGTTGATGAGGAGTGATTGCTCATTGAGACTGACTAACAATGCAGAGTGCACCGCTACCCCTCACCCCCACCTTTCTCACTCCATTGTTTTTGCTTGAGTACCGGTTAAATGTGTGAAGACTTTTTCAAAGGTGTGCAAGACATTTTATCACACTGTAGACAAAATTTTGTGGCTTCAGTAAAGCTAGAAATATATTTTCCTGAAGTGTTTGAATGTTTTCCACTTCTAAGAAAATGGCCAGTTTAACACATCTTCTCATAGGCTACATTACACCTCTTAAACTTTTCATCACCACAACCACTTCCTGTGTCTAGGGTAAGAAAGCGCTCTTTGTGGAGGATGTTTAAAGCCGTTCTAAAGTGCCCTGCATGGTTTGCTTAGAGAATTAGAAAGAACTTTTCGCACTGTGCTTAGGAGCAATTATCTGCACTCAGGAAGACTACCGACATGTTAGAAGAGAGGATGGGAGATTGTTGGAGCCGCACTAAGGTTGTCCGTGTCTTTTTTTTTTTTTTTTCACCTTTGGAATTATTTTTGTAATTCTCTTGGAATTAAGCATACGATTGTTAGTGAAACTTTGCTATTGCACGTATTTAAAATCGATATTCCAGATGAAAGCTTTTCTTTTCTGAAGTGATGAATTTCAAGACGTGACCTCAGCCAACTAAAGGCTCATTTTTTCCTCACAAGTCATGAACAAATCATGAAGAATGAGTTCAGTCTGAACAGCTGTGTTTGGTTATCAGTAGTGAGGATTGCTGCTGCTGCTGCCTGTTTTTACTATGAGCTCTACTTTTTCTCTGTGACAGACCACAATTTGAAATTAAATTAAGAGTAGCAAGGGGAAACTTGCTGGAAAATGACTCGGTGTCAGGAGGACAGTTGCAGGCTTATTCCAGGAAACACTTTCTTTGAAGAGCTTAAATCACAATTTAGGTTTGTTTGAGTTCAATTACTGAGAATAAACCAATGCGTGCCCTGTGGGAAGCCAGATGAGCAGTAGTCTACAAACAGAAGTTCAATTTTAAGAAACTTGATGATTAGTATGAGCAGTGCTCAACTGCAAAGGTCTTTGGTAAAAATGCATGTGGGCCAGAGTAAGTGAGCAAAAGATCGACAGTAGGTCCCTTGCAGTGCCCTCATTGAATTGATTGAATCATTTGTAATGCTTAACTTTCTTATTACAGTGTGAATGGCATTACAGAGTGCTTGATTTTCCTTCTTGAATGATGTAATCACCATCTTCTTCTTTCCTGCAGGATCAGTTTGACAACTTGGAAAAGCATACACAGTGGGGGATCGAGTTTGTGGAAAAGTACACCAAATTTGTCAAGGAGAGATCAGAAATTGAAATCAACTATGCAAAACAGATTAGGTGAGTATTTAAGTTTACTCAGAATCACATTGTGGGTTGCAGAAGCAGTTGTAATAATGGTGAATGTTTTCCTCTTGATGACATAGATAAAAAAGACACACACAGAAACAGACACTCTACAGCAGGATTTGACCTACCGAAGTGCCTTTGAGACTGACTCTTAAACACATCATTTTGAAGCTGACCTTGACCTCTGGCCTCCCATAGGAAGAGGAGACTAAATGAACAATCCCATGTGGGAAACCGTGCATTGGAATACATGTTATCAAGAAATGCTCATATTTTCACAGCAGTGTTGTTGTTTGCCTGCAAGGAAGCAGAATTATCTTATGTAACTGCAGAACCAAACATGCAAGCGGAAGAGGTTGTCTATTCCCCTCCATCCTTTTTGTCTGTGAAGAGTCTGTCTGCTGCTTTGCACTCTCTCCTGCATGCTGTCTGATTGTGTTGCTAGCTTCAGTTTCAGGCAAGAGGAAGTCAGGTTGTGGGGGAAGGGGGTGAAGCTTGTGTTTCCATAGAGATTACTAGGTATCAGCATTATCAACCCCAGGTCTGACCCAGATTTTTTCCCCCTCCAATCACAAGTGTCGGTCCCGCCCCCTCCACTGTGTTTTGCTGCAGTCACTTATTTTTTTTCAGGGGAAGTAGTGGGAGTGTATTCGGTCCTGCATTGACAGGATGCGCCTCACAAGACCTCTTGCATCCCTGCACAGTGGGAGATAACCCCCAAATCCACAATCCTCCTCTTTAAAGAGGCCAGGCAATATGGCTAATGCTATAAGTATTGACCCCCAACCCCCAGTTTCACAGAATCTAGCCATTACCATTCCAGTATTCACAATGAAAGCCTCTGTAACCCACCCTGTGATCCTGTATGCAGACCTTGCCATGCCTGTTTCTTGAGAATTAAGTCAGCTTGAGATAATAGGACTATCTCTCTGTGTTTATATGCATGCATTACCTACATATCTCTGTATTCATTAGCTTTTCAGACCTAAATACAGAGACATGCAAACAGAGATGTTTTTTTAATTGGTGCATATAGTTTTCCTAACTATTAATTTTGTTCTGTTCTTTTCTTTCTGCAAATCTGCTAAGAAATAATGTTGAACTTCAAGTATTTAGGTCCTCTTTCTTTTGTCTGGATCATTTTAATGGCATGTAAAATACATTGCCTTAGTTAAATTAAATTAGTTAAGTTAAAGCACTGCATTAGTAAAATAAGGTGGACCTAAGGTGGGCTTGTATGTAAAAGAATATAGATATCCAATAATTCTGTTAGTTACTAGCATCTGTCTCTGTGTGTTCCACTCATCTAGCTATAGTAGGTTTATTGAACTGGAGGCTCTCCAGATGGTCCGAATGTTTTCAGGGCTTGTTGTACACACATACAGATATATGTGCATGTCGAAGTGCTTGACTGAAAAGCTAAAATGAGATATTTAGGACATTAAGACAGGAGTTTTGCAACTCATTGAGTTTTCTGTTGTTTTCAACACACTGGTTCTTTGTTGGGGTGCTACTTGGCCATACCTCAGGACTAATTATCCTCTGTAATCAACTTAATTTGTGACATCAGGTATAATCTATTGGGCACACTCATACTAAAAAAAATGCAGAGCTTTTAAATCTAATAAACTAATGGAACTGATCCTTTGATCTAGTCCTCCTTTCTCTCAGCTTTGTTGTTGGGCAGATTTTTCAGGCTCAGAGGTAACGTCTTTCATCACAGTAGACAAGTCACAACAGGAAATGCACAGGTGTATTTAAAGACATTGCTTAACCTTGTGCAAGTTTATAGTTATGGTTTAACTTGCTGGGTCACCTTATACATAGAAACATAAAATAATATGCGTATTAATCAATTTTTCAATTTAAAAAAAACGAATTCAAATGTTATATCTGGGTAAACAAAGACTGACATTTTATATTCCTCTAGGCCAAAGGATTAAGAGAGAAAATGTTTGTCAGATCAATAAGCCTGCAGAAATGGGCCAATTATGGGGGAGGAATCATTGATTACCAAGTGTATAAGTGAGGCCACAGTTTTAATACAGTTGCAACAAATGCTGTGTGAAACACATGAAACACTCTGCATTTCTAAAGAACTGAATGCCATGTATGGATATAAATCTACTTTACACCATTTCATCACCATACCAACCACACTGCACTAATCCACGAATAATCCTCTTTCCCTGAATTGGTGTAAACATGCACAATGCTTCAGTGTAGTCATTGCAGGGGCAATGCATTAGTGCCCCACCCTCCTCTCCCCTAGAGTCCAGTCTGGAATAATCCAAATCAAAGTGGGAATAAAATTTTGCTGAAAACACACTGGGAGAGGGTGAAAATGTTATCAACTGCTTCAGACATTTTGCCTCAGTAACTGTCCAGTAAAATATGGAGACATATCCTCTTAAGTTGCCCCCCCCCCCCAAACCCATTTAATCACCCTCATTTAAAGCTTGTTGTTACCTTAGTTTCAACACATTTGCTAAATATGTTGCTGAGTTGAGTGGGACACATACAGTCTGACGCTTGGCTTCTGGCTGTGAGTGAATGAATGAGTGAGTGGGAGCTAGGGCTATAATTAGAGGTTGGGTGAAAAGGAGAGAGAGATAGGCACATAGATCTGCCTAGCAACAGTGCAAACACCACTGGGAAGTCGGTGTGGGGGATGTGGGCATGAGAGAACTGGATGGAGTTCATGCAGACCCACATTATATCTTTCTTAATACATTTATTATTTATTTCTGCATGAATTAAGCAAGCTCTTGTGCAAGCTGGGGCATTTAGGTTCCATCACTGAATAAACTGCTGTAATCCCAGATCAAACACAGTCACCAATGACTGTAATCAGCTCTTTGCATCAGTTGACATTGACATGGTGTAATAATTTGGACGATAATGTCACCAAAGGTGCATGACATTAGACTGGAAAATCTCACTTTCTCTTATAATTAATAACATGTCTTTTAATGTCTTTTCTCTGTATCAGTATGTCTTTTTTTTTTGTTAGTCCACAGCTTGGATATTCATTTTTAATTCGACAACAGTTCTTCTAAATTAGGCAAAGTATCCTAAAGGTGAAGCGCACAGTGTACCCAAATCCATCAGAACATTGAGTATGTTATTATGATTTGCTGACAGAGTCCCAGTTGGCTGGTGATGAGTCTGCCACAGTGTCTTTATGAAACGAGTGACATGATGCACTGTAGCCTGCAGTGGATCATGTTGCTGGGCTGCGTGAAAGACAGTGATAAATGCTGCTATAGTGACATTAAAGGTTGTTATTTGTGTTCCACACACAAAACTAACCATGCACCTATAGTTACAACCATGTTTTATTTCATCTTTACGCATCCCTGTTCACTATATGTCTCATTTTCCCTCCCCCTCTCTGCCCTGCTCTAGTCACATACTGCTAACATACAGCCAGAGTCAAAACAAGGGTAATGGCTGCTTTAGAACAGCTTTATTCTGGTGACTGGCTCTGCATGCATGCTCCTTAAGGGCAATGATTTATGACCTGAAGAGAGAGGCCATAGCAGCAGGAGCAGAAAGCACTCTGCTGGATTGAATGCTGTACTTGAATGATCCTTTGGCAGGTCCATAAAGGCAGTGTCAGGGAAATATAATGGCAGTGGTGCACTACTGGTCTGAAAATGGGGCTCTTTGTAAAGTTCCAGTAAGGAATATCTGACTTGAATCTTTTTCTTTACAGGAATCTATCAAAGAAATATCAGCCCAAGAAGAACTCCAAAGAAGAAGAAGAGAGCAAGTAAGTTAAATGATGCTGCGACATTTTGAGATAAACATTTTTTTAATGTTTTGTGGTGGAGAGAAGAGCCAGCAATTTTTTTATGACTAGAAATCACTGGAAACATTTAATATAAACATATAAAATCATAAAAAAGACAAAGTATATAAATGATACACTTAAAGCATCATTTAAATGGGGATTTGTTGTGTTTTTGCTGTAGTCTTGTATATAATTGGCAGATATGAGAGTGGTATCCTCTCATTAACAGTGTATTTAAAAAAAAAAAAAAATCAAACTATTCCTTTTACTTGTTCTCAGTTTTGAAAGAAAACAACCTCTATCCCAAATCCAAAGTATCACTATTATTTATATTTTTGGTAGCCATGTTTTTCCTCTGACCTCATTTCCTGTGCCCCACTAGGTACACCTTCTGTCGAGCCTTCCTAACAACACTGAACGAGTTAAATGATTACGCAGGTCAACACGAGGTTATTTCTGAGAACTTGACATCTCTTATCATCACCGAACTTACGCGCTACCTACAAGAACTCAAGACTGAGAGAAAATCGGTGAGAGCTTTGATATCGGATCTTTAGTTATTTTCTTTTTCTCAGTATTTGATTTCTGTTTCTTCTATTCCTCTGTTCCTATGCCATAAAAAACAAACTTTGACTTCAGACAATAGTATATGTTTAAGGAAAACAGACACAATGGGCTTTTTAGCAGTCCTTTCCCTTTGCATGTTCTGTTCTCCATGAACTGAGGTCATCACAGAGTAAATATAGATACACCCAAAGGCTCACCAGAAGAGCAGAACGTGACTGACTGAGTCCTTTTTATGGAACACAGTCTTCGTCTCTCTGTCATTACACACTTATTCCTTCTTTTAAACCAACTAAATATTGGTACACCACATGCTATTCTTAAACATTTAAGTCACTTTTATCATTACCATTATAAAGTGATTAGAAAGAGTGGTGCACTTGCATTGTTTGACACATAGAAATCAAATCCACGCAGGTGGTGGAAGAGCAGAAAGAGAGAGGAAGAGAGCTAGCCACCTGCAAAAGTGTTCTGAAAATCTTTCATGAACTCTTTTGTCTTGGAAGTCCTGCTGGGGGAACTGGAGTGGAAACCCAAAACCAGAGTGCTGCTCAAAGGCTCAGTGACCTTTTTTTAGATTGCATTTTCATTCGCACAGGCACAGACATCAAGGCTCCTACATTTAGTCTATGGACCACATCATTAGCTTAAAATTCATTATGATCACTAAGTTTTAGATGGAGATGCTATAGAAAAAAACAGGAATTTCCCATATTTGCAAAGAGAAATCATACAGCCCCAATTCAATTTTTTACTTTGCTGTGTGAAGCAGGCTAAATCAAAGGTCACATACAGGGTTCAGATTTTGTCTCTTGTTGTAAAGGTTGATTAGAGAGACTCCTGCTGCTTGCAGGCTGCAGAATGCCACTTTGACCCCACTATTCCTTCTCATTAATCTGCACAGTTCCTCTTTTTCTACTCTATGTAATTCTTAAATATATCTGTTTGTCTCTTTTTTGATCCTTCTCATCCTTTTTACCCATTCTTTTCTTAAGTCATGTGTCTTGACTAAAGAAGCCTAAAGCAGTATTTCTTCAGTTAGCTTGTACTGGGGGTTCCCCTTCATAGCATAGCCATATAACTGAACAGATAGCTTGTTCTGTACAGAGGATCATTTCATCTAAAGGCACTGAGTTTATCATGTTTAGTACAGTGTCCTTGTGGAGTAAATTTAACCTGTTAAGCTTTCATTCATTTAAATGATTTTGCATTGAGATTCAAAAGCACATTCATACGACTCGTGAGTGCTGGGGTGTGACTTTGGCTTATTCAAGTGTTGAAAAGCCTGCTGACAAAAGCAAATTTTCAGCTACAGAAAAACATAGCACTACCAGAGAAAGTGATATTTTGGGTGTTGTTTGTAAAGCCTTATGACCCCAGCTTCCTATCATTCACTTGTCAGTTTTTTCCCTTATTTGTAAGCACTACTCAGCGTCCCCTCTGCAGCATTTTGTCTGTGTTAGACAAAGCCATGCAGGCAGACCCAGACAGTGGGATTAGAGGCTGAGGCTGGCCCCTCCAGGGTTTATAGGAAGCTTATTGCGCAGGTAAAAGCCACACTACAAACCCGGAAATGAAAATAAAATCCTCATTAAGTTCTCATATGGACTTGTTTTGTAACTTTCTATACTTCCCCTTTGCTGTTTCCTTGAGTGAATCGCTTGCTTAGCTCAGCTCGGGGTGGCATAAGAGGTGGCCAGCAATGTTCTCCAAAAAGATTTAACATAGCAAATCTAGTTGTTTTTGCAAAGGTAGAATCACATTTTATATGTTGGACTAAAGCTGCTGTGAGCACAGTAAGAAATATTTTAAATATTTCACAGTTAGGACAGCATACTTTCTTGTTTGCCACTGCTTAGTCCCTTAAAGTGTAGTATGAAATGTTGAAGAGGGGGCAGGGTTAATATGGGATGAAGACTCTTTAAGTCTCACTGGACTGTTTGTGCTGAGGAATCATAATAAGGTGTTCAGTCAGCATACTGCTGTCCTTACCAGGTCTCTGACCACAAGGCTTAAGTGGCCTCTCTGATGAAGACTGCCGAAGACCCTTAAACTGTGCAAGAATTCCTATAACTCCTCATTGGTCCCTTTTTAAAATATAAATATGTGACATATTTAGCCAGGTAGAACATTAAAAAAAGAGAGACTGTAGCTCATTTAGCTGCAAAGACCAGAAAACGTTGCGTGGCATTTAGCAGAAAGGCAATAGAAATCAGGTGCTTTTCTGCCAGAAGATATCATCCTTGTTGATCTCGTTGAGGCAGGCAAGAAAGAGAAATCATGGTAAAAACAGTGCATCACTCTGGGCTGTCCTCAAATGCCTTCTTGTGTTGAGTGGAAAGGCAAATAGGAAGGTGAGAGGGAGAATTGATTGTTGGATCTTCCAGTAGTCTCTGCATGCATATATCAATCCAGAATGACTTCAGTATAAACAAACGCTGCAGTACCACTAGGTTTGAACTGTTGCCTAATGGATTCGACATGAGGAGAAAAGTCCCAGTGGAGCTTTCATAGGGTTTAATCATCTCTGTCGTCTCTAGAACTCCTACAACTTGTGGCTGTTTCCAGTGCCTAATGATTATATGCATTCTGACAGCTGTATGAGGCTGCAGGTTCACATTCCTATGACCCAAGTCAAGTCAATGAATGAGTAATATATCAGTTAACTGCTGCATATGCACAAATGTGCATGTGCACATCTTGTGAGCTTAAAGATGCACATGCTATACAGTAAAGAGGTTTTCTTTCCTATCTTACGTGTCAGAGAATACAGATTTTTACAGTGGATAAGGCAACTTGTGAGTGCACATCACACTCAGCTCAGTCTGGAAAAGGATGCCAGTAAAAAGAGGCATGTAAGAGAGAGAGAGAGCGTCCAAAGGGTCATTGTTGTGAAAACCCAAATCTATGTCCTTAGATGCCTTGTATCTTTGTCAAGTGCTATGGTACCTGGATGGCATTAGAGAGTCTGAGTCGCATCATGAGGAATTCCTTTATTTATGAAGGATGTGTCATAGTCATGAAAAAGCATGCCTACTTTCCATTATTAAGTAAATATTCAACTTGCTGTCTTTGATCTCATATTTTCCAATCCCACTTTTATTACACTTTCAACCTTTTGCTGCATTCATATTTAATTCTGGGTCAAGAATCTTTTAGGCCTTTTTCTCTCACTTGTTCTGGCAATGGAAATGGCTTGAGGTCACTGAACTGCTCTCAAATGTCACTGCAGTCACATGCTGTTATTGATTAGCATGAATGGAAAAAAACATGACATGCTCATTGAGTCCTGAATGGGCTACAAGGGATATTTGTATCAGTAGGGTCTATTAATTTAAACACTGAGAAACCGGTACGGCAGAGCATCTGCTCTGACCGCTGTATATGTGCCGTCCCAGGTGGCTGATGGCTCTTTTTATTGTGTTTGAAAGTAAAACAGCCCCATTTGTCCCTGTAGTCAGTAAATCTTCATCCTCCAGCAGATCTTGTAAACCTGATGGAGCTGTTTATCACAGTTTGTTTATCTCCATAGATATTTATGTTTTTTTAAACCAGATGATGTGCAGATTTCTTTTTTTATAAATGTGGTTATAGAGGTAAATATTTGGTTAAACAAATTCTCCATAGTAACAGTGATGTCATACAGTCTGTGAGTTTGTGTTGTGTAGAGAAGCTTCACATTCTCTTATCAATTACCAAGAATTACTTTCAAAGTAAATTGAAAAGTTGGTCTTATTAAACAGTTACCTGCAGGTCCTGGTTAGCAGATTTGAAAAAAAAAGAAGAAAAAAAAAAGGCTAGTTAAATGTTGCATTGCTGGGAGCTGACTTTAGCAGTTCCACAATGTCCTGTTTTTTTTTTTTTTTTGTAACGCTCAAATACTTCCTCTGAAACACTGGAACACTTCCTTATTTTACTCAGCTTCCCTCGAAACTTTGGGAAATGGGAAGTGTGAATGCCTGAGGTACACCAGGTTGCATTCTCACTTACTACTCTCATGTCATTCAAGTAAGATGAACTTTTAAGCCTCCTGCATCAGTTGTAATTTCACATCTCTTGCTTATTTAATCAGAATACTAACTTCCTTGTGCTTCTGAAATACCAGCAGAGTACAAACAGCAGCTTTCTGTTCTTTATAATAGCCTGGGTCCGTTATTGAATAGCAGCATCGATATTCAACTCAGCTACTGATCCCAGCTTCCGCAGTCTGCGTTACTATGGGATACCGCATTAATAGTCAAGTCCCTGTGCTGTTTTCATTTTCATTTGATTCTTTTTGAAGTCCTGTGCAGATTAATCTTTCTGTCAGCAGTTAAAGAAGTATTTTCATGCTTTATAGCTAATCACAATCTATTAAAAAAAGAAAAAGTTTAGATTGTATCCCTGTGTTTCCAGTTTCAGGGTATTTGGCTGTGATCCACACAGAGCTGTAGAGGGATGTGCTCTGTCTCTGGGCCAAGTGCACGTTAGTAGGCTAAGTGAGGCCATGTACAAAAAGCACAGCGTATTTGCTGTACAAGTTTAGACTAGCAGCTGCCACCTAGTCCTCTCCAATATGCCACAGTTGACATTGCCAAAATCCTTCATTGTGTGTTTGCCTCTAAATAGTTTCTATGATTTATTTCATGCGTTGTTCTCTGTAAATTTCTATTTTATGTTGCTTCAGCTGCTATTTTAGAACTTTACTAATTAGCCTTTATCTGTTTCTTATTCTGCCCACTTTGCCCTGGCTGTTACTATCATGTTTATTAACACTGGGTTGTGGTGGGAAAGTACAAATTTTACCTGGCAATGGCTCTAAAAATGTTGGGGGAATACCAGAAGTCAGAGCTGTCACACTGAAGTAAAAATATCAACCTCTATGAAGCACCAGAGAAAAGGGGGATCGTCAGACTAATCATGAATATTGTTTGTAGGTCACAGTATTACACTGGTTGACCAACAGAATTTCCCTCATCCAACAGTAGATTCATGCTTTGAGTAGTTTCTTTAAACATGCTTTCTAATAAGTTGTTTATAACTTCTTGGTCTCATGGAGATATATTTTTTAGCCATTTCTGGTAAGAAAAAAGTAGGATTTAGTAAGTTTTATCAAACAATATACATTCTGTATTTACATGACCCTCAACAGAGAGCAGAGAGGACTGCTTTTTAAAAACAGAAACCTTTGGTGCACAGCTCTGCTATGAGCATGGTCACTTTGTGAAAACAACTCTGTGTACAGTATCTTTGATTGGTTTTATTTGAATGATTTTACTCAGTTAATCTTTTTTTGTCACTGTAACACACTTTCTCTGGAGTGGTGTTGGTACACCTGTGGTGAGCTGGTGGTTAACCTTTCATCAAACTGACTTATAGCCGTCTGCTCACACTTGAATATATCTCTGAGCACTAAGCTCGTGGGTTCTATGGTCGACATTTTCTGAGTATGTACAACATAGTGTTTATTTGAATTTGCGCTGCTTCCTCAGTTGACACTAATACTTTACTGTCATTATTCATAGTAGTTCATGATTACCTCATCTAATATGTAAACCCTACTATATCAAAGGCGGGTTCACCTGATTTTAAATCCCTTGAGCTCATAAATAATATGAGAGAAATTAACAATTCTTGACTTTTTCTGTTTTCTCTTGCAGCACTTCCATGATGGGCGTAAGGCACAGCAGCACATCGACAGCTCGTGGAAACAGCTGGAAGCGGTAAGTGAACCTATTTACGTGCAGTTCCACAGTGGTGCACTAGTTGCTACAAATATATACTGAGCTTGCATCATTTGCAACTATAACATTATGAAATTATAAATGACTAAAATAAACCATTTTTTCTGGATCGCTTGTCAGTTTCTCTTGGCTAGGAAGCCAGAGGCACTTCAGATTTTAGTGGCAGCCTAACCCTTTAGAAATGAGTGTAACGCAAGATAAAAAAAAGCAATACTTCTTTGAACAAACAAATAACTGTTTCTTTATGAACTATTTGCTCCAGTCATTGTAGATCATTCCAGTTATTTCCCAGGCGAAGAGTTGTCAGCAGTAATAAAGTAAAGTACATTAAGCACATCATTGTCAAAAACTGACAGACATGAGGTGTTAGTGGGGAAAAAAATTTAAATCAGCAGAAGTCCTTGTACAGAAGAACCTCCTGTTATGTCCTAAAATCTCAGTGTACATTTTCTTTTACATGCAGTGAGGGGGACAGAAGTTGCACGCTGTAAATAATAAAAATGGCATCAGATGAGTTGATTGATACACACACTGCCTGAGGTGCCCCTAGTACTGAAGACTGAAACACTGAAGTATAATGTAAATATCAGCTGCTGGCCAGATTTTAAGTACATTGTTTCTCGTGTTGAAAAAGTGCAGGTCCAGGATTTCTGTTTGTATTTGTTTAGTAAAGAAGCTCGAAGAGAAATTGCACAGAACACTACTTCTTATCTCTGCATGGCCCCTTTGACGGGGGAGAGAAAGCGTGTGAGAGAGATGCCTTGTCCTCCTCAAACTTCTCTGTGCACTCAATGGATACCATTGTATGTGAGGCAGATAGGCATAGTTCAGAGTGCACACTAGCCCAACAAACACTGATTGTTCAGTTAGAGGGGTCGAAAGAGGGTTGGATGAATGCTTGTTTTTCTGTACACAAATGACCACTATGAACATTTGTTTAATCTGCAGACTGCAGACTTTAACAAACCCTGTTCCTATGTCAGTTGACATAAACTGACCTCTGCTGCACACAATGCCAGGCCTTAAATGTATTTGACGTACACATACACATTATGACGTCCGTCACTGTGCTTATTTAAAAGTCAAGTAATATAGCATTCTGCATTCTGTTATAGCTCATGGCAGGAATTGACTGATGTAATGTGTGTGATCTCATTAAATCATTAAACCCTCTTATTTCAGAGTAAAAAACGGTTTGAGAGGGAGTGTAAAGAAGCAGAAAGAGCACAGCAGTACTTTGAGAGGATGGATGCTGACATTAACGTGACTAAGGCTGACGTGGAAAAGGTATGTGTTGTGTCACCTCATATCCGGTGAGCTTGCTCTGTACCCTTCATGCTTAACACAACTGCCTGGCCTTCTCACCCTCCCACCTAGCAACCCTTTTCTCACGATTTTCTTTTCCACGTATTCCCCCTTTTACGCCCCAATCCTGAGTCCTTGTTCCAATGAGCCTAAAAGACGGCAAAGACTGACTGATGTCGTTCTTTATGCCAGGAACTGTGCGAAGAAGCTGGCATTGTCCCAGCAGCGCAGTGATCTGCTGCTAAACAAAGCTGATAGCAGCAACAAGTCTGTATTACCTATGTAGAACAGCCACCAAACATTTTTGTTCTGTATAAAAAGATTTGGTTAATGGCAGTTCTCTTAAGTGTCTTTCAGTCTATACATGTAGATTTTTTTTTTTGCTTTTTGACTGTGGAAAAACTAAACATGTAGTGTGCTGTTTCAGAGATTATATGTCCTGTTCAATAAATCATCACAAGGAGCGATCATCCGATTCTCAGAACTTGCAGCCCACAGTCCCCTGGGCCCGTAGCTGATGTCATTTCCTGTTGTCATGACCAATTAAAAGAGCCCTCAAAATCTCAGACCCACACAGCTCCCACGCCCGCAAGGCATCATGGGTCAGCAGCGCATGTTCCTGCTGCTTCATCAGCTGTTGGAGCAGAGCTGAGGCTCACAGTTGACACAGTTCAGAGCTGATTATTATGCAAATATAGGCTGGAATAAAGAGCCTTTCTGCACTCTGGACATACAGCCAGAGAACTACAATCAGCTTAAGCTAGCACTGAACTCAGCTGGAAAGACCCGGCACAGCAGCTCAAGAATCTATTGTTGAAGCATGACTTTGCTGTACTCATATTAGAGTTATCTTTATTGTCACACAAAATTCATAAATTACACACGATTCAGCAAATGAAAAGATCGTTTGATTTTCACTTTATTTGAGTTTAGCCTGTTTGTAAAGTGGGCACATGAACTGTGTCATAATATGCCAGATTCTTCACAAATGGTCGTAATCTTAGATTATAGGTACGTATGTATGCAGTGTTCAAAAACAGTGTATGAACTGTAGTTAACTGGACAAACCCATTAAAACCACCGATGTGGCCCTTTTATTTAAATACAATCTCTCACATTGCATATCATTTAATTGTGCTTTAGTCCTCTCCTAGTCCTTCTCCTGTGGATCATTTGGGTGAACTTGGCTCGCTTTTTTACTTAATCATTTTTCAGTTGTACAGAAATGATGAATTCGGAATAGGAAAAGCCGAAAGATGATCTTGTCTGTGTCTTTCTATAACAGGTACTTTTCTTCCAAAAAGTACAAAAAAGTAATGACTCACAGCTTAACAGAGCTTAGTGTTCTTAGTAAGATATAGAGTATAGCCACTTACGTTATTACATTTGCTGCAAAATACATGTGCAGTTTAATAGGTACCCAGATGAAATGTCACAACCACAGCTTAGTTTGCATTTTAGTCATAGTGAAAAATGTTGTACCGTGAGGAGGTTTGGGGTGAACAGATAGGTGGTGGCATGGTGGTAGGAGAAGTAGAGGAACAGAAGTCATGTATGTTTTGTCCTGTCCACATCAGTATTCTGCAGCTAAGTTAGCTAAATATTTCACAGAGATGTATTTTGAAAGTTCATTTCCATTAGATGCTTTTGTCAGTAATGCAATGGCCTTAATGCAAAAGAGCTGCTGTTTGTCGAGCTGGGGTTTTGTGGTTTTAAGCACAGCTGGAACAAACCTCTAAGTGTTCTCTCTCCACCTCTGGCAAACAAATTCCTGAATTAGGGGTTTGGATTGGCAGCCCAGATATCCACAAAGACAGTTACAGTTCTTTGAGGGACCCCTGGCCCTCACACACACTGACAGACTTCCCCGTTGTGGATTCTCCGTCATAACGTATAGGTATACAACATATTGGCTTCCTCTCAACTGTTCAGCCTCTACCAGTAGCAGAGAACAGCAGCTTAAAATCCCACTATTTTAGTGGTGATTGTGTTTGTTTATTCTGATACCAGCTTCCTTTTTTTAGTGATGATCCTCGAGGTGGTGCAGGAAGTGCATCTATGGCAACTTCTTGTTTAGCTGGAAACGGCTAACAATTCTTTTGTGTGTATGTGTGTGTTTGTATATTTATTTTATGCCATGCCTTGAAGCGAAGTTTCCATAAGGTAGGTCCAGCGGGCAGAGAACTTTCTGTATCTGTCGGAACACACACTGTCTCGACTTGTGTCTCGATATACACACGGTCTCCCGTAGAGTCTGACACATAGCCTCAACCAGGTCTGTTACCACGCCCTGTCCTGTCTGACTGTGGCTTATCGCGCTGTCTGCTGATGTACACTTTCCCACTCTGATTTTTATGTGTGAGAAATATGAGCGACTGATTATGCTAAGGCAAACCTTTTATAAACGTTCATTCTTTGTGTTCCACATCCTCATTTTTTTTCATCAAAACCCTCATTTGACAGCTAGATAAATAACCTGAAATGTGTAAAAATTTAGTTATAACCATTAGTGACAACTAGCAAAACGGGTAATTTCCAGAAAATGACAACAGGATGTGATGTGGCTGCAGGCATAGCAACTTGTTTCGAAGCACTGGCAAAGTCACCTTGGTGATAGTGCATACCCTCATTATTTCTAAACACATTCAGTACACTTTGCATGCACCTACACTTGCAAAGCACATACGCTAAATGCATGCTCACATGCTGGTGTTTAGAATTTAAACAGCTGGACTTCTCCATGTGCTTTTTAGCTTTTCTCTAGATTTCACATTTCTTTCTTTTGTAGGCTGTGTGACTCACAGCCAATCGTTTTCCGCAGAGGTATCATTTGTCATCCTCATGTGC
>VUQG01018809.1:0-19119 GCA_015106755.1 Etia nguti
CTTAACCATTTGCAGTGAAGCTATATCCTGTTCGGGCTGCCTGATGTGTGTTATTGAGCTCGAGATGTATTGAACTGCTGCTCAAACAGAGCACTGATCTCATCTATATTCTCCTTGGTGGGGTGAAGAGATCAGATAAAGATCAAACCTTATTAATATTGACTCAGACTGAGGGAAAAATTGAGCCTCATATGCTTTCAGGTATTAGAACGCCCTCCAATCCCGAGCATCAACCTGTTATCTGAGAACATCAGATATACTGTGTTAGTCCTCTGGTTACACTTCAATTCAATTCAATTCAATTGAGTGCTACTTTTTTTTTTTCCTGTAGAGGCAGTTGAGTAAATTTTCTTTCTCACCACATGAGTTTTCTGTTTAGAATGTATAAGTGGAAGTGAAGGAACTGATGTAATTGTGAAGAAATGAGGGCATAAATTGAAATCCATACAGATAGTAGCCTGGTACCGCAGGCCCCTCTGAGAACACAGGAAAGAAACACTTCCCTTCCTTCTCACTTAGCGCAGCTAATACGCGTGTTAGGTCAGGTCCTCTGAACATGAACCGCAGCGTTTCAATAAAAGCCGCGGTCCTGTTGACCACTCCATTGACCAGCGATGTGTCCTGCTGTGCCTGTTTGATGGGGTCAAGACCAAGTCTGGCTCACATACTGTTCTGCTGGAATTAAAGCAGCCAAAGATTGGTCACCACTACACACTACTGTTTAGCTCAAATTGGCTGCAAGAGGGCAATTTGGGAGCAAATTGGCCATTTCCCAGTAGCAACAAACACGGATTGACTCCGAACTGAAAAGCCGTCTAACCGCTTTGTTTTGAAACGTATTTATGATAAAACAAGAGGCTGGGGGTGGAAGTGATTAGAGCGACAATATTTTTCCTTGAAGAACTTCCCACTTCCTGCCATTACAGTCAGCTGCTCAGGCCTCTGGACTATTTATGTGACTTTTTTATATTACTTTGCTTTCTTCCAATCTCGTAAGTACCTGTCATGAGCAAAAATCATTATTTGCCAAGCAGTCTGGGTAAAAACAATCACAAGAAAGTAGTCTGAATATAATGTAAAAAAAAAAAAATCCCTGAATTGGATCCCAAATTTTAGTTTTGTGTTTCTTTCTCTGTTTGAGATAAGTACTTACACATTTATAAGAGTATTTCTAACTCTCTTAATCAAATATGTAATTAAATGAACACACAGTAAATTTGGGGTCATATGGGGTATAGAGTCAGAGAAAAAAAAAACCCACGTTGGGACTGTAGCACTGTTGCCTCAAAGAAAAAAGGTCCTGAGTTTGACTCCGCCGTGTGGCCGGAGGTTCCTGTGTGGACTTTGCATGTTCTCCCCATGTTTGGTGGGTTCTCTCCGGGGTCTCCGGCTTCCTCACACAGTCCAAAGACGTGCATTTATTGGGGTTAGGTTAACTGAGGACTCTAAACGGGCCCCTCGCTTTTTAAAATCTATTCTTAATTACAGATTAGGTTTGATTAACTAACTGAAATCTCTCTAAAAGGAGAGAAACTCTGAGAACCCCTCTGAGACACTTTTAATTGTTATTGTGCAGGCTTAGCAATAATCTTTGTAAACCTAATGAACTCGGGGCACGTACACTGCCCTTCTGTGTGATCGGCGGAGATTGCTGGGATCATGCGCAGCCCTTTTATTTATTTATTTATTTTTTGCTCTTTTTAGTATAAGAGTTGGCAGGAGCCTTGTATATTTATGTATATGTATGTTAATAACAGAGCAATAAGCAGAGAACTTCTGGTTTTGTCTATTTGGTGTCATCAGAAGGTGTTTTGCGAGAATGTGAAATGAATTAGGTGGAGAAAGGTCCATAAATAATCAGATTCTTACTTAATTCAAATATTTAAACTGTGATGCATTTCTGGCTTTCCAAACAGCATGCTGAAAAAGCATGAATTAATTAGCATTCATTAATAGGGGAAAAAAATGTAATTATTTTGGTCATTCCTTTTTTTCAGCTCTGTAAAATGGTCACGTCGCTGGGGACCTGGCTGTCTATCTGGCCATCTATCAACAGTATCGGCCCAACGTAAACAGGCTTAGCACAGACAGGTGCAGCGCAGAAAGGAGGTGATGTGGGATTAAATGGAAAGAGAGAGGAATTTGTAATATTAGTGGATAGTGAAACACCTGGGAAAAAGAAAAGGAAGGATGGGAACCGGAAGGAGAGGGCAAGAGGGGGGAGGCTTAAAAGATGAAGGAAAATATGAAGAACATGGATGGGGAATTAAATGAGAAACGAATTGGCTGATCTTTGTCACGAACACCGTAATCCATTAAAAATGTCACTGGAGGCAATGTCCCCCCTTAACAGTTGGTTACTTTGGTAGGGTATACTATATATAACTCTGCGGCCCAAAGATGAACAGATGTGCTTTGCAGAACCGGCTGCCATTGACATTTGAAAGGCTGCTTTGGGGGGGTCTCGTGCACCTTACCATATGACACTGATGGCAGGGGATGTTGTTTGTTATGGAAACAGAAAGGCGAGTAACTGCTGAAAAAGGCAAGTGCAAGTGCTCTTTTGACACCGCAGTGTCGTGGAATATATCGAGGCAACATCATTATGACTAATGGCCATTGACAGGTTGCCGTATGGGCGAACGGGACGACAAAATCCATCGCAGGTGGCATTCAAACCATGAAATCCCTGGAGCGGCCCGCTTGTCAGGAGTTGTAACCGTTATGAATGGCTAATGTCGCTTGTTAGCATGGTGGGTAGGTCTTGCAGAGGAGCACAAGGTTGAGGTAGTGGAAAGAGTATCTATTGATCACCATGAACCCTGCACAGTGGCGTGCTCCTGATGAGGCGCTGCTTCTCTTTTAACACCACACATGACCTGCATAAAGGCCATCCATCACAGTGCATGCTGGCCCATTTCTCCTCCTGTCACCAACAGGGAAGACATTTTTCGGTGTGTATGAGTCGGGGTTTGTGCACGCGCGCATAAGCAAGCGTGTGTGCATGTATGCGTGCCTCTGTCTGCTCGTGTCAGTATCTGTGTGTGTGTGTGTGTGTGTGTGTGTAATGAAGGGTGGTGTTCCACCCCAGGTGAGGCCAGAGAGGTTTGGGGTTGACCTAGTTTAGCTGTGGGAGAGAAATATCACCTCCGTGGAGAAGAGGTAATTGGCTGCCTCCGACTGTCCTTCTGGCTCATTGTGGACTGTAATAGGTAATTCACAGAGGTCTTTTTAAAGACCTCGTGTGTGTGTGTGTGTGTGTGTGCGTGCATATGAGTGTGTCTGCCTATCTGTTGGTGCCAGTATCCATTTAAGTACACATACAGTATCTTTGCAACTGCGGACGTATATCTCAAGGTAACTATATCCAGCCTAAGCATGCGCTGATAGCATGATAAGCGTGACCTTGTACCTTGTTGGGGTTGGCTGTAGTTGCTCTGCCTTTCCCGATGCGAACCGAGGGTGAGGCGAAGCTCGTGCGTGTAGTCAGGCAGGGTCTCGCGTGATGTGTAGGAGCGGTGATGGGTGCGCCCATCCTCACTCTCATCGGATGAGCTGGTGTAGGACATCTCCATTTCATGGCGCCCCTTAGACAACGGCTGGTAGGGTTTGCTGTCCATCTCCTCCATGGCTCGCAGGGCTCCACTTTAGTCACTCAGCACAGCCACAGCACAGAGCACAGAGTCTGGAAGAAGGCGAGGCGGGTGAGACGGAGGGCAATGGGGTAGAAACAGCGAGGGAGGGAGGGAGGGAGGGGAGGGAAAAGGGTAGCAGGGAGAAAGAAGGATGGGCCAGCGGTGGAAAATGAAAGGAAACAGGGGATAAAACGGACAGGGGCAGAGGAGAAAAATAGCGCAAAAGTCTATTATTGAGCACAGTGGAACAGTACTGCAACATCTGCTCATTCCAATTACAGCAGACATTCATAAACAGCATTTGGCTTCTTTCATATTTCACACCAAAGGTTAGCTCCAAATCAATACGCTCAGAAGGGACCGCGATGGTAGCCATTATGTCCACACGTGTTTGAAGAGAAATTGGCCCAAATAAAGCAAAGCTTAGTGTTCTGTCAGTTGTGGTTTCTATTTTTCCTCTCGCTACTTTAAGCTTTATCTCTCTTTTACAGACGAGCATTGACAAGCTACGAATAAATCTACAAATTTGTCGCTGAGAGCCGTGTCTCTCACTCTCATTAAACGCTGTGACTCACCAGATTCTGAAGTAATGATGAAATGCTATTAGAAGCCAGTCTTTACAGTGTCATTGCCCTCCCGAATGGAGTAATGATAAATCAGCTCTTTTGGCTCTATTCAGCTCCGATTCTCTTGTTCTTCTTTCAACCACATCAAAATCTGCTTCCGATAACGTCCAGCGCTATATACTTATACCGCCAAACTAATGATTGATTGGGACGACGATTAGAGCACAGAAGAAGTGATTAGAAAATACTTCATTCATATTAGTTCTCTTTCATCGTGCCCTGCTCGAGGCCTTTCCAGCCTATTTCCTGCAGTTATAAAGCTTCTAAATGGAGCTTGAGAGGGTCATTGCTCATAGAGACAAAGTGCTATGGTATTGACCTCTTCAGGGAGTCCTGTAGTCCATATATCAAAGCCATTAGAGCGTGCCTGCTCAATACCTCCGAGATCCGCGGCATAGGGTGATCACCACCAGCCTGATACAAGTTTACAGCTGACCTTTCTACCACTGCAGTAACGCTTTTATTCCACCTGAAAGCCTCCCTCCCCTCTTGCACTCACCCTCCTCATCCCCTCCACGCATGCACACACACACACGCACACATGCAGACCACCCACTGACCTCTGACAGCAAACAGTCAAAAAATGGGCCAAGTCACTCGAGCATTCATCTTGCACACACCCTCAACCCTAAAAGCTCACCACTGGCCTTTGCTTGCATCCATCTTTCCCCCTTTAAGCACAACAGGGCCTTTTAAAATGCACAAGAGCATTTTCTGTGCAATTATCTCAGTACTCAGTCCGTACAGTAGCGTACAGTAAGCTTCTCTGGACTCACTCGCACGCACGCATGCTTGTGATGCCTTTCATTTTGATTGGCAGAAGTTATTGCAAGGAATCAAAGCCCGCTATTATCTCAGCTGCCCTGTCAGAATGGGATTGACTGGTGTCACCTTCTCTCTGGTACGGTGAGGAGCGAGTATACATTACCCTGTGAGCTCTGAGCTTGCTTCAGGCACTGACTGCTGTCTGTCTCTACAGAGGCTCTCTGTCCCGTTTTATGTCTGTCTTACATTTACACAGAAAAATGAAAGACTGCAACGCGGCACAAAGGGGCACCATCTTGTTCCTCCGCCGCACGTTTGAACTCGCACAGACGGTGTAGCGAACATTGCTCTTAATAAATGTAGTTGCGCTTGTATGTGACATGTATAATTCCCTCTTTCTTGTACCGGTCCACCTCTCCTTTCCCTCCTCCCTGCTCTTCCCCTGCCTCGCGCGCTCTCCGCCCTCCACCTCGTCCTTCGAGGCTCCTGCATTTGGAGAAGTAAGCCTGCTGGCGGGGGTTATTCCTGCTAATTCTAGCCCACAGTAGGGTGCCCATTAGGGGGGTTGATTCTCGGTTTTGATGTTGAAACCTGGAGATTGTTTCCTAGAGCCAAGCTCGCTTCAAACAAGACAGAGGAGCGTTCTCTAGGACAAGTCAGCATGTGCCACCTGAGCTCAACACCAGGCGAGATTCACAGCTGAGGAATAACCACCTTGGGGCATAGTGGGCATATTGGCTCAGCTACTGGTAACTCTTCCAAGAGAACAAGCACGATTGCTCTGAAAAGGTCCAAAGATGTTGTTATAATTAGCTCCGTGCTAGAGTAAATTTTTAATATGGGATTCTTTCAGACCTTCCTTACAAGGTTTGTATCATCTCTCATCATTTATTTACACACTTGTAGAACACGGGACTACACGGTGCATTTGTTAAGCTAAGTGCTTCATTGTATCACCATACTGCCAGTTACTAAAAATGATCATAGTCTGATTGCAAATGCAAAGAGAGACTGACTGGCAGACTGTAAAAAAAATGTATAAGCTACAGGTATGTGTGGCAAATCGATTACGGGTGAATATTTTTATGCACTGACAATGTACACTATCTATATATCACTCTATTATCTTATTACTCTGTGAATAGCATAATAAACGTGTTTCTGCTATGAATGGAAAGCAGTGATAAAAGAGAAATAGAAAACCTATTCTCACTTGTTAGATAGACACAAACAATATGGGAAACATATGGGCTGTTGCTAAGGTGATTAACCAGCCTGCGTTTTAGGAGGAGCTATGTATTTAGTATAACTTTGAATTTAGTTTTAGCTGTTCTGGCAGTCAGAAATATCTCATTTTTGCATTCTTCATGGTTGTTAATGTTTTCATCAGTAAGGAGATTATAGGCCTTGACCCTGGAGGTACATTATCAATATCTGTTTGAAATGAACAGTGAGCTTTTTCAGTGTGTCAAAAGCAGCCACAATCACTGTCTTTATTTCACAAACAGCAACCCTGGAGGCTGAAAAAGGAAGCCAAAGTAGAGATGCCAAAATTCACAGTTCACTTGAAGCAGGCTCCAAAAGTGAGTCAATCTCCATAGTCTTCAATGTTAAAAATGCTGAACTTTAAAGAGGAAATTATTAGGATTACAGTCTGCAACAAAAGTCATTTTTTTGTTCCTATGTATTAATTTTTTTAAATTAGGTTTTAAAGTTAGGGGTGTGGCCTCTCTGACAGACATCTGGATGCTTTGTGTGGTACAGTCCATCCACAAACTTTGTGTTCCAGTTTTGATAGGTACAAGTATTTTATCTGTGTGTTACTTAGCACTGAGCAGCAGATGGTATAATTTGTATAATTATGGTCACTGCGAGCTCCAGAAAGTCTAGATTGCACCAGCTATGTTGGAGACTTCATGTTAGCTATGTTGTTGGCTATGACCATCTTTTATATAAAGTCTACTTAATTTTGCAGGAAAATATTCTGCTTAAAAATGTAAAGAACACCTTTTAATCAGAGCAGAGCATCAAGTCAGTTAAACTTATGGGATAGTGATCTGGTCAGTTAAGTAGCGGAGGGGTTTGTTAATCAGTTTCAGCTGCTTTGGTGTCGATGAAATTAACAACAGATGCACTAAAGGAGCAACAAGGAGACAACCAGCCAAACAGGCGTGGTTTTTACAGGTGGGGGGGACTGACATTTTTTTTTACTCCTAATCTTTTCTGTTTTTTCACTAGTTTTTGGCTTTTGGCTAGTGTCAGTGTCACTACTGGTAGCACGAGGTGATATCTGGACCCTACAAATGTTGCTAAGGTAGTCCGGGCCCATCAATATGTGCCATTGTCAGAAGGTTTGCTGTGTCTCCCAGCACAGTCTCATGAGCATGGAGGAGATTCCAGGAAACAGACTGTTACTGTAGGAGAGCTGGACTGGGCCGTAGAAGGTCCTTCACCTATCAGCAGGACTGGTATCTGCTCCTTTGTGCAAAGAGGAACAGGATGAGCGCTGCCAACTACAAAATGACCACCAGCAGATCACTGGTGTGAATGTCTCTGACCAGGCAATCTGAAACAGACTTCATAAGGGTGGCCTGAGGAACTCGTCCTCGTCTTGTGGGCCTGTGCTCACTCTCTAGTACTGTGGAGCCTGACTGGTTATAGCCATAGAATACCAAAATTAGCAAGTCCACCACTGGCCCCCTGTGCTGTTCACAGATGAGAACAGGTTCACCCTGAGCACATGAGACAGACATGAAAGGGTCTGGAGAAGCCTTGGAGAACGTTATGCTGCCTGTAACATCATTCAGGATGACCGGTTTGGTGGTGGGTCGGTGAAGGTCTGGAGAGGCATATCCATGGAGGGACACACAGACCTCTACAGGCTAGTCAATAACACCATGACTGCCATTAAGTATCATAATGAAATCCTTGGACTCCTTATTACACCCTACGTCTGTCCAGTGGGTCCCGGGTTCGTCCTGGTGGATGACAATGATTGGCTTCACGTGGTAAGAGTCTGGAGGCAGTTCCTGAAGGATGAAGGAAATGATAAAAATGATCTAGCCCCCATCCTCGCCTGAGCAAATCCAGTAGAACCCTTCTGGGAAATTATGTTTTGGTCCACCGATGCTGCCAGGTTGCACTGTCAGAAGCTCAGTGATGCTCTGGTCCAGATCTGGGAGGAGATCCTCCAAGACACCATCCATCATCTCATTAGGGGTTCTCACATTATCTGGGATGCATAAGAGCATGTAAGAGCCATATAAAATGCTGAGGACCATTTTGAGTTGTTACAATGAAATTCCAGCAAAACGGACTAGCCTTTCACTTTGATTTTTAGGGTGTCTCCAAATTCAGCCCTCTGTAGGTTGATAATTTTCTTTTCCATCAAACAATGTGGCATCTTTTCATTCCTAACACATTCCTCACCCATATCAGTGTAGATATCCAGCATGACTCTTTCCCATTGAAATTTGACGTTTTCAAAGTGTTCCTTTCATTTTTATTTGAGCAACGTGGTACAAATCAGAGAATTCATAGGTAGCATCAGTGTTGATTTCAGTATGTGGGGACTACATCCTCCGTATTTACCAAACTAATACAAAGTGACAACACAGAGTACAACACAAGCATCATGTTGCTTTGTTATCCCCTTCCAGTGCTTATCCACTGCCACTAGCCATTTTTTCTATTTCTTATCAATCCCTCTTTCTCACACACAGACACACACACACACACACACACACACACACACACACAGTGACACGGGAGTGATAATCCATGGCTACACAAATGCAATAATATCTAATGGGACCCTTCACCCACTTGATCCTCCGTCCTATCTATCTATTTATTCAAACAGTGCAGCCATGGACAAAATCTGCTTAGAGAAGTGATCGAGGCTCACATACACAACTTGCTTTTAAACAGGATTTACGCTCCGAGTCTCCTCTGGAGGGGCGGGGTCCCTCAGATGTCCAACAGCAGCGACGATAACACAAACAGCACGGCCGAGATTGTCATGTGAAAAGGCAAGGACCATGAGGACAAGTCAAAACCGATTTATGCTTCCCAATCTCAAATGAATGTGCTGAAGTCATGAAGCAAAAAGAAGAGAGAGCATGCAAAATGGAAAAAGAGAATGAGGCAGAGAGAGGATTGGGGCCAGGCAGAGGCAGTGAAATTGAGTTTCAAACTGGTAAATAAACAAGGAGGACGGGGAGAGCAGAGTGGCATCCAACCATATTAGCTCCTCAGATTATTGATACAGTATCGTTCCAGGATTACAGACACACATCCACCATGCAGAGAGGGCTCTTATTTTCATAACAGGCCGGAGACCCCATGTGAGCAGGAAGCTACTTTCTTTGTTAGCTCTCGCCTTTATACGTTTCCTTGAAGCTTGTTTGCACAGAGACAAGCTAATTCTGCTCGCTAAACAGGCCTGGCGAGTCACAGGAATGACGATGAGGAACCTTGAGAAAATATATTCATGCCGCAGCATAGACTTATCGCCCCAGATGCTCCAAAGTGAAGTTATGACAATCCTGTCGCTGTTTGCAGGTTTTCATTTTGTCTACCATTACAATGGCTTAATCATCAGAAGCAATCGAGGCACAGTCTGTAGCTGCAAATGCAGATCCAGGCTACAGGTCCTACGGGAGTAAACAGTGAGCTGTCAGAGAGAGACGCTTCTCCTAGAGCGAGGGTGTATGTGTCTCTGTGTGTGTGTGCCTCCTGTGCGTGTTTGTGGCTGTTTGCATGGAGAGATGGGAGGAGGAGGTGTGTGTGTGTGTGTGCATGTGGGGGGGATAGGGCTTAAAAAGCTATCTTCTCCATTCGTTAGCACCACCACGGTTCCTCAGGCATATGACAGGGACGACGATGACGAGCGGCCCTGAAGGACCCACAGGACCCTGTTATACCTAAACCACCCACAACACAACAAAAGAGTGCACCACCCACTGGGAGCCCTCGGCTCCTGCTGAGAGGAGGGAGGGAGGGATGAACGGCGAACAGGGATAAGGGGAGTGATGGATAGATAATAAGAGATGTAGAGATTTCACTATGAAAATGGGGGGCATTGAAGGATAGAGAGATTGCCAAGTGAGACATGGAGTGATAGAGGGTTTTAATTAGTGGATAAGGGCTAGCTATCTGTGGGCGGCAGCAGCACTCTTGTCACGTAGTTGTGCTTTCATAGCTGACCAAGCCTGAAATCTCTTGCTGCTAATGCCGAATTTACCAGCAGAACACATACTGTAGCACACAAGCACACACACACATATATACATGCATGCTCGGACACATAAACCTCAGCATACAGACTTTATTAGCTGCTGGGTTTGAAGATGAAACACACACTGACAATCATCCACAGACGGACACACACACACACTCAGTGCCCTTGCGCCTACAAGTTCTTATAGCATTTCACGCTAGCTGACAAACAGCACACTTGAACACCCACATGCAACAGAGACTCAACAGTCTTCACTGGCCTTCTCAGCAAAGGCAGCATTGTGCGAACCCCCCGCTTGCTGTTCCTGTGTTGTCGTCGCCATGTCTTTCACCATTCAGCCTCCGGTTCACTGTACGCCCTCATTATTCAGCACACCGTATAACCCAAGGTTAATGCATCTGCTGCATGTGCAAAGCAAGTCGTATAGGTGACACTTGTAGCCCTGCAAATCCTTGTTGTATTCCCACCCGTGTTAGAATGAGAGCATGACCAAGAAGCAGGAAATAAAGTCCGCGTGTGTCCGCTCACGGAGCAGATCGCCCCTTGTCAGGAGCTGTCAGGAGCTGTCAGGACCAACCTGGGCCATTTGACTATTTATAGTGGACATGGCTCAAATCCCACATCAGCGCTTCATGCCTGAGCAGTGTGGAGAAATCCATAAGGTCCTACACTATTCATGCTCTCTGAATGTGGCCTAGAGCGAGGGAGTAGCTAAGCTTTAACTTTTCAAAGCCTGCTTTTATATCTTGACTACAGTTATGACTTTTTTCTTCCTTTCAGATCTCGACTAAGGTAGCCCATAGTCTTTTTTGTCTCCCCCACTGCTTCTTTCTATTCACGCTCCGCTCCTGCTCCTCTCTGATCTAAAGCCCTCTGCTGATTCCCTAGAAGGCCAGAGAGCAAACAAGAAAACACAAAATATGACGCAAGTATGCAACAGCACACATGTACTGTATTCACATTCACTTGCAAAGGCACATGGGGATTTGACCACAAATACACACACACACACACACACACGGAGCAAGAGACACCACCCAAAACCACTTAATCAATATTCCTGACAAGGCAAAGCCTTATTCAACACATTTGATATTCCTCCTCTCTCGCAAGATAAATACATGTCACTGTCCTCCTCGGAGGACTAAAAGGCTGTTCGCACTAACTCGCTTTGCAAATAAAGCTTTACATCATGAGTGACAACCTCCTAAGCTCTCTGCATCAGCCACTGCTTGGAAAAAAGCCTCTTTCAATAATGCATTTGACCGCTAAAACCCTCCCAACACCCAAAGCCAAGCAAAGTGCCAGCATTAGGGATGCAAAATTAATTGATAAATCAATGCCATTGATTCCTGAAATTGGATTTGGTGACTTGCGATTTAGACAGTATTTCCTGTGCGTCCTCACTCATGAAGTTGTTGATTACGGAGAAATGAGTGAGTAAAGAGCATTAGTCCTCCAGAGGAGCAGCCGAAACGATGTACTAGTAGCTGTTGAGCAGCACAGCAGATTGATTTCTGAATGCTAAGTGGGCTAATCTTCCGTCTGCGCTGTTACAATTTGATGCTTCTCAGCCTCTGAAAACCAAGGAGCGTGTAAGAGGAGATCTTTTTCTTTCTTTTTTTTTTTTGTGGCACTCCCAATGCAAAAGTCCAGAGGGCTCCTGCTGCTCCTCAGATCTCTTCTCAGCCCTCACCTTCACTCTGATTCTCCTGGCGGCTCAGAGACTGAGGGCACGGATGGCATTCAGCAGCCTCACACAGGAAAATACTTCTCAACAAAGAGAGGAGCAGCTTTTCAAAGACCACGGGACTCAGTCGGGAACAAGCCGCCGTTCTCGCAATGCTCTTTTGTGAGCTGACGAGACAGAAGCGATGGGCTGAATACATCCCACCTATACGTCTGCTCAATTTATATAAACATATAAATCCGCCTCAAGGTTATGGCAGACAGTCTGTTTAACCATGCTCTGAGACAGACATAAAAATTTTGAGCTTTCACCAAGAATGAATGCAGGATTGTTAGAAATGTGTTTTCAGCCCTAAAGGCTTTAATATATATGTGAGACGCGCAGGCAGGCCATGGTGAGATGTAACAGCGAAAGAGAAGAGTTGAAGATTTCCAGATAAACAAATCACATAAACTTGAAATCAATAGCACACATACTGTAAAATGTATTTACAGTTAGGAAGTGGCAGAGAGACATTTTAAGCACTTTTCCCTTCGATATCTCATACCTCCGCCTTGCTTTTTCATTTATCCTGCATCTTATTTTCCACTGCAGTCCCTTTTTTTTTTTTTCTTCTCCTTCCTCAAAATTTGTTAGGCAAAAGCTGCAGTGGGCACATTCCTCACCAATTTGCATTTCTCATTTTGGTTCCTGTCAAATGAATCACTGTGTCATCCGAGCACATTAACGAGAACAAAATAAGGATTTTTTTTTTTCCAAACAATTCTTTTTTGAGACCAAGGCGGGGACGACACGCGAGCGCATCTGGTAAAATTTCAGATTTCGGGATTGTTACGTCCGGAAACATGGTGTACAAAGTCTGGTTCGCGTGAAAAATGGCTGCACGGCTCTGCCGTTCTCCGGGTTTTCTCGGAGTACATATTGCTTTGTTTTTTTTGGTGTTCCTTTTTCTCACATCACTTTGCTTTGTGCAGTTTGGCTTGACATCCTGGCTGGCAATCAGTGAAGAATGTGTGTCTCTACAGACAGAAGTCAATTTGGTGCGATGATGCACGCGCTTGAAATACATCCCAGAGTTCACGGTGGATCAAGACTCTTTCTCGAAATTAAACCTGAACAATGAAAACAACTCACCTTCTCGCAAGGCAGTGAAAAACACACCAAACCCAACCGTGCGCACCGTACTGTACAGTACTGTACATTGCATTGTGCAAAATGTGGCTTCCAGCAGAAATGCATCAAGCACCATTTTGGCGCTATTCATCTTTTCTATGAGTTAATAATTCATGATCATCTAGAAAGTAGAGCTATGAATATTACTGATGATACACATGAGGCTATTTACCAGTCAGCAGGAAATAGATGAACTCGTTTAGCGGAGAGATCTACAGTGTAACATCACTGTGTTTTATAGTGCTAAATAAATCATTTCATGGGCATGCAACAAAGCTACTGATGCAACTTATTCATATTGAGTTATTAATCACTGTTTTAAGGTGCAACTGTAGGTGTGTGACGTGCTGTTGAGGCTTCATTGTGTGCTAATTTGGAGCAGACGTGAAGGCGACTTAGTCTCCAGTTAGTAACTTGGCTAAACCGTGGGTGTTTGCTTCTCCCTCAAGATGGATCGTGCGCAGTTTTTCGGCATATCTGACGCATCCGATTTCAGCCCGTACCCTCTCCTGACGGCTCCCATGCTGTGTTCCAGTCTGCAGGCGATAAGCTAGCCAGTGCCAGCTTGCCCCTTTGTCCTCTGTGTGAACAAATGCAGGATATGATATAATTGGTTTAAACTTAATTATTTTGACACTAATGCCAAGACGTGCACCTGGAGGTGAAGGACAATTTATGTGGTAATAAATTGGGAAAGAAACAAAAATTGATTTTTCTTCTGCTAAAGTTATCTGCTGACTGGATTAATAAAAGATTTTACAGTGGGATGCGTGTCCATGTAGAGGAGTTTTCTATGTGTGTCATTAGATACTGCATTGTCATTTTTTACCATAGCCGCAGTACAGCAATATAAAAAAAATAAAGTACCGTCATGAAAGAAAGAGTTACACCGAAATAGCTCAACGATTGACTGAAATAACATTTATCTGCTATGGTTAAAAGTAATTACTCAAGCAAAAATATTCCATATTGCGAGGTTAGCGCTCTTTCTAATATTAACTTGTTTTTTTTTTTATGTTTGTGCTTGGGGCTCTCGGGCTGACATTTAAAGGCATCACTACAAATTCTAAGAACCATAAATTTTCCACAAAAAAAAGCAAGAAAATGTATTAATCAGCAATGAAAAAGATCGTCTGCTGTATCCCTGTGTGTCATATAATTCAACATAAATACGCAAATTAGCTACTCAAACCTTAACACGCACTGAAATTAAAAATATTCTGACAGCTTCTCCATCTCAAATCTCTGTCTAGGTGTGTGCCATCAGCGCTGGTCTTCACACACACACACCTCTTGACAAATTAATCTCATATTTTAAAGAGAGGTAGAGTGGGCTTGACCAGCAAGCCTCTCGTGGTTCTGATCCTTCTGTGTGCTGACTAGGAATCTGAAAGGAGGGGGACCAGGATGAGTGTGAAGGGAGGCTGTGATTGCATTTTTGCCATACAAATCTCACATAACACCTGAGTAGTTATTGAACTGTACATAGTTCCTGACTGTTGCCCATAGCCCAATGGAAGAAGACAAGAGAGAACAGAGGGCTGGAGATGCCAGTTGAGACTTAGCAGAGTACTTTAAAGAAGAGTGCCTCGGGCATATACTGTATCTATGCGTCTGTAGGTGTGTGTGTGTGTGTGTGTGTGTCTGTGTGTAGCATTGGCAACTGAAGGTGATTTTGGTTACTATTTCTGTCTCTTTCTCTGTTGCTGTCGGTCCAGGTTTGGTTTGAACACACACACTAGTAAAAAAAATCTTCAAAGCTTAATATGTAACTACTGAATTCTTAATAATGGTCAGTTAGTAAAAAAATACAATACATGATACTTACTGATGTAATATTTGTGATATTTACCAATAAATAGCAACCAAATCTCTAAGAGTTCAACTGTTTTGATAAATCTTGTTTTTATAATTAGCTGTCAATCAATCTGCAAAGCCATCAACTGAACCATTTTCATACTCACTGCTTTTTAGCAGTAATCACACTTTGGTACCAACCCTGCTTTCTTATTCCAAGTGCCTGAATTGTCAAGTCTAAATACTGGGCTCACTATATGAGGTTTTTATAGGGTAATTTGGTAGCACTATATTGCTTTTGAATTTCCTTTTTTTTTAAAAAGAAAAAAAAATCACAGGCTGGCAATTTCCTTGCTGCAGAGGCCAACCACAGGCGAATGAATAGAGGAAACGCTAATTAGCACTGCAGGATTTGTTAAACAATTCCTCTTGAGGATGGAGCAGCATTGCAGCAAGAAGGTAAATATTTGAAGTTGTACAGTGGTTACATCTCTAAGTGTCTACGCTGCGTATGTGTGTGTGTGTGTGTGTGTATGTGTGTTTGTGTCTGCAAGTCTAGTGGTCTAGCACTCTGATTACCCGGCTGGCATGAGCGCTTTTACTTTGAAATTATCAGCAGGGTGGCGAACGCGAACACATTTTACGCTTTTCCAGCAATTACATTCTTACTGTATGATGGACATGCAGAGAGAGAGAGAGAGAAGAAGAAGAGGAGAGAGAGAGGGATAAAAACTCCCACTGGGCCACATTTTGTCTGGCTGCAGCACTGAGTGTTGTACTCTATATAATAAACAAACTCTGATGCATTTCACATTGTCCTCTCGCTAATTCATGACCCCAATTTTATTAAGGAAAACGAGTTTTGCGGACAAACTTGTGGGTCAGAAGGGAAGAGTGTGAGCGATTCCATGGGAGAGGGGAGCATTACAGTGCCAGGGGCTACTGCATTCCTGGAATGAAAATTCATAAATAATGCAGAGCTGGATAACAAAAAGAACTCCCCCGCTGTCTAGCACAGCACTGCACTATCCAAAGGCCATGCAATATCACTCAAATCTCAGAAAAACACAAATTATTGGAAGTAAACGAACAGTTTTTTTTTTTGTTGTTGTTGGTTTTTTTTGTTAGTGGTTTCTTGACTCAGGACAATGGGATCTGCTGACAACCGAGGCAAAATGCCAGCATCCTAACAATCGGCACTCGGGGCCCAAATTGTCAGGAAGTTGCACTGAAATAATGATGTGACTCCAAGCCAAGGAGCTAAGCAGCTATTTTGGATTTCCAAAACACCATATGCACCGCCCGCTTAAGAACAACAATTGTGAAAATTAAAAAGTGCAACAACTGAGGGAGATAATTAGCACAGCGACAACTGCTAACTGCTGCTGAGA
The DNA here is from genome assembly GCA_015106755.1 of Etia nguti. Taxonomy (NCBI): domain Eukaryota; kingdom Metazoa; phylum Chordata; class Actinopteri; order Cichliformes; family Cichlidae; genus Etia; species Etia nguti. Next base: position 16,320 of record VUQG01018809.1, read on the forward strand.
GTGAAGCCAGAGAGTGTGTGTGTATGTGTGTGTGTGTCTGTGTGTTAGCTCAAGTTTAAATGTACAATGTGGAATATCTGAGCGATTGAAGGGTGGTGTGGTGAGTTGGTTGACTGACAGGAAGGCCTTATCAGTGGCGTGTGCGCAGCATTTAATTGCTAAAGTGACATTTCAATTCAAAGGCCTGTCCTGTGGTTGTTAAGGTGTTGCCATTATGGGTGTGCCGTTTAAAAAAATATGCACTTAATCACTGTTGATCATCGTGGAGGGACCGAAAGTCACCTGCATGTATGTGGATGATGAGAAGGCCGCCTTCACGACACGAAGCCCATCTACACCAGAACACCAACCATCAGCCTCTCCTGGTCCAGTGCACGCGCATCATCTCCCTACTCGGTGCACATGTGACTAAAAGAGTGTGCGTCCATATGGTGGAGAAGAGAGTATGTGTGTATGTGTGTTATCAAGCCTCCTGTACAAGATGCACTCTATTAATCACATGGAGCTGAGACAAAGTGCCTGATTTTTATCATGACTATCAATAACGTGCGAGCCGAAGAAGAATAAAGCACAGCTCCCGCGTCGTTGTGAGCAAAGCCAGGTAGGGCAGTGACACAGGAGGGTTACACCATGTGACAAAAATCCCCACAGTTCAAAGCTTGCAGCCAAAGCCGAGGTGGTTTGGTTTGCTTTTGTTGTTTTCTCGCTTTTTTTTTTTTGAACACTCCAAAATAATAATGCAGGAATCGGGTATGCCAGATGGGTGAAACAGTCCAAACACTAATGCAGCTCTCTGAGAGATGTGTACAGTGGCTGTAGTGGGTGGTGCATTAGATGCATGTATTAGAGATGCTGATGAATTATAGTTTGTGATTAAAATGCTTTTGCCCCCCCATCAAACAAAGCCAGATTTAATACCATCGGAAAAGATGGGGAATGCTTCTGAGAGTTCAAAGCTAATGGAATAATATATCTGAAGAATTCCTCAGAAATATGCATTATTGATATATTTGTTTTCCTTATTTGTTGTTGTCTTATCTATGACTTATTTATTTATTTATTTATTGGAAATGTGCCTTGAGTGGTTTACTCCAAGCAATTATTTATAATCTGCTGTGAAGGGGAGAAGTGAGGAGGTCTAATTTAAGTCTCTCAGAGCCTATCCATCTCGGTGCAATTTGCGCTGCCTTCACAATAATTATGATTTATCAAAATGCATTTGCCGCCTGTTAATTATTTACCCTCACACATTTTTAAACTGCGCCAACGTGGAAAATAGATATCACGCAGCTCAATAATTTAGCCCAGAAATTGCCTCACCAGCCATCCAGAAGGGCTAGGAGTTGACAAGTGAGATGTAAAAATAGCAGAGAAACACAGTGGGTCACGGTGCCTGTTGGACCTATACTGGTGGTAATGTCTAGCCCGGGCCCGGGTAGGCTGGAAGACAGCAGGCACGCGTCAGAGAGATCTACACCCCCTGGATCTGAGTGCTGATGGAGATGAAGTGGACGAGCCAGAAGTGGAGCAAAAAACAACAACAAAAAAAACCCCAACAACTCAAGGCTGTGAGTGTTCCGAAGCAAAACGGCTACGACACATACGAAGCTGGCAGCCTGCTGGTCCGCGCACTGTACTCGGATCGTCATCATTCAGACAGGCTGTCACACACACAGGCACAAAGTCTGCATCCACACACTTCAAACGAGGTGCACTGATTTTCATAAAAGCCCAACCACACACAAGTACACAAACACACACACACACACACACGCACGCACGTTTATATACTCTCTCACTCTCTGCGTGTCTGCCTCACTCAGTCATACACTGCACACACACACACACACACACACACACACACACACACACACACACACAGGTCATAGCACTGCACGGCTCATCAGAACAGCTGATAATCACCATTCCCGTGAAACTCACGTTGTCTCGTCACCCGAGCCTCGTTTAGCCAAGCAGCACCGTAGCCCGATCTCCCTCCCCCGCTTAATGAGCCCACTAAAAAGGCCAGAACTGAACGTGCCGCTTACCTTCCCGACGTAAAGCCATCCCTTTAGTCCGATTCCGTGCTATAAGCAGCCTGCAAAAGCCGAAGTGTGTGCTATCCCCCCTCCCCACCACCGGCAGAAATGTGACTTGAGCTCCGGTTAAAAAATGTGGACGAGACACCCTCTCTCCGCGGTCTGGTTTCGAGGCGGCGGTGCTGATGATGCTGATGATGCTCGCTGTGAAATGCCGATGGAGGACGACGAGACGATTTTGCGCGGGGAGGAAGGGATCTCCTCGCACGGGGCTGTGCGCGAGCCAGCTCCGCTGTGCGGTGTGACAGGGATCCTGGCGCGGTGCGTTTAGCCGCAGTTGAACCCGATGATGCTGTTGCTGGTGAGGCTCGGTGCTGCTATAACAGTATCCCTGGATCATACCACCGCACCGAGGAGAAGGGGGTGTGGCACAGACCGGCCACAGACACAAACACTTGCAGGCGTCAGGAGGTCGTCTGGATCACTAGTCAGACTCGTTCAGGTGATGCCATATGGCTGCACACCGTGGTCCTGCGCTGGAATGCTGACTCATTAAGACGAGGAAAAGTTTCGCTTTTTCATCCGGTCCCACGGAGCAACAGGCCCGAGAGCTGCAGAGGTGCAATTTAACCCCCCCCCCCCAAAAAAAAAAAAAATTATACAAATAAGTATAAATAAAACAAACTGGTGATGGTCGCGAGGAAATATATAGGACCCAGAGAAAGCCTTAAAAAAACAACAGCATTCACTTCAATTACTTT
>VUQG01018809.1:19140-33468 GCA_015106755.1 Etia nguti
TAAGCAGAAGACGGAATATGGCATTAATTTGTGGCTGCAGTGGGCCTGGTGTGTTATTACACCTGCACACCATCTCATAAGATGTGTTTTTCTTTGCTAAATTAGCCACCTAATGATTCTGACCTGTGCTCTTTGTGCGATGCATTGGAGTGGGTATTTACAGCCAGCCTGCTACAAACAACTTGTGAATGACAGGGGTTCTAATGATGCAGTTTATTATTTCCCCAAAGCGCTGTACGCGCGGGGCTACAAACAACCATTTTGACAGCTGCTTCAGTCTACCCGCCTTTCAGCCTGTCTTGCTATATCCCCCCAACACAACACAGCAGTATGCATCTTTTATCAACAATAGGTTTTGGCACTTTTCGCCAGTTTCATCGGCCAGTTCTCTCTAAACAGTTTCCGCCCCCCCGTGCAGGGGATGAAGTGATCCAAGAGGAGACCTCAGTGAGGGGAAAAGGTCTACAGGTCCATGTCCGTTTGATATTAGCTGTGCCTGACTGATGCAGAAATGACCAGTGTGTGTCAATGTGTCAGTATGAAGCTGCCTGGTCACTGCAGGACCATGCTCCCTTTAACATTAACTGCACAAGTCTCTAATGGATTTTGATCAGGATTCAGAAGGACTCCCCCTGGATCTCTAAAGGTGCTTTCTTACACTGTGGAGAACAGTGCGTCTCTCTGACTCCCTTATTTGCCTGCAGAGTCCTAATGGCAGGCACATTACACCTCCGGTGGCTGGGTAAACGCTCTTTTAAAAGAGCACATCCTCTTTTTGCCTGACACATCTCACTGAGACATCTCCTTGACAACCAGCTCAATGCAGAGATTTGAAATGTCACAGTGTTTTACTGTGATTCTTTTTGAACATTATTGTCTATGGAGGAGAGAGATAATAGATGTGGAGAGGGGGTGGTTGGGGGGGGACTGGCCTTGCTATACAGGAGAGACTTATTTAAGGCAGGATGGCACACAGAAAATGAAAGTAATGTTTTATAACTAGCCCTGGCGTATAGCTATGATACAGTGTATCTAATACTCTTCATGCTGGGGAAAGTTTATGGAGCAAACCCAGACAACATTTTATTTGATAATAAGCCTCATTAGAGCCGCAGAAGCTGTATGGTGCTGGTTAGAGTGCATTTCAGACGTTATGTCAGTTGCATTGAATCTGGTGTCACCGCATTATAGTTAAAGTGACACGACCTAATTAAACAGTATCTCATCAGGCCATAAATAAATAAAGAAATGCCGTTGGTCGAAACAAAAAAGATGAGCTTCTTCTCCATAAGACCACGTTTGCTCATCTAATTATTCCTGCCCTATTTGGAAAACATGGAAGCTCAGCTGGGGCGTACAGGGAGGAACAGCGAGCACAGAGGTGGATTTAGAGGTTCATAAAAGACGGTGTGAGAGTCTGAAGAGAAAGCAACCGCTACTGGTGTGAATGCTAAGATGGTAGTGTGGCGAGAATCACTTTAATGGGAAGTTGTCCGCAGTCCTGCCACCCGTCCTCTCCCTTTGATTCCGAGCATGCTCATTCCCTATGACACATCTATTAAAACCTGCGCGGTCGAGGTACATTGCACTTCACATGCTGTCATGAAACAAGGGCTAGATCTATAATGCAGCCTTGCCTTAAAGCTACTTCAAGCCTTAGCACTGATATTGGATTCCAAGTATCCCTGCACTACTTCACTTCACAGCTGGAGGCAGTTTCCTTGAGCATTACTTAGTCTCATACATGCAAACTGCAAAGCCAACACAGCTTCTACTTCTCAGAACTCTTTGCTCCTTGTGGGCTGCGTTCGATTGGCCGGCGATCAATCTTTCCACCACGGAAACCAAAAAAGGCAGCCGTTGCACGTTGTAACTACAAACTAACAATTATTCTCTCAATAGTTTGTAATTCTCTCTGTTGATTATCTCCTTTATTTTTCCCTCTGTGTGGTTGCCTCTTCCTGTGCAGTCTTCTAAAAATATTCCTTCCATCTTCTACAATTTCTCTTATTTTTCTGCTTTATTTCACCCCCATCTCTCTCTCTCTCTCTCTCTCTCACTCTCTCAATCCCCCTGCCTAGCACCATCCTCTCTCCAGGGTGACGTTGCTGAAGGGGTTTCTCTCATTCTCTAATAAGGGATCTTGGATCAGTGCTGTCAACAATGCTCACTAGCTGCAGCAGAGATACAGTATTATTCTGCCCTTGCAGTGGATGGCCTGATCTCGGGGGACGTTAAGAGTTAACTGGGGTATTCTTTCTCCGGAAGGGTGTTAGGGATGTGCTCCATCACTCTCTCTCCCCTCTGTTCTCCACCAGTGCTCCAGCATCACCCAGTCAGCCATACGCAGCTCTCGAGTATCTCACCAGAGACAGAGCCAACCATTTATTGAAATCTTTTTTTTTCTCTCCTCTTTTAAATGACAGAGCTGTGACCTTTCCCGATGCATACGCTTCACGACCATAAATTCTCGCAGATTTCATTTTACATTTCCTCCAAGCATTCACAACCAAATTAACACCTCCACAGCCTTCAACCTACAGGCAAGAATCCAGTATTTTCATCTTCAATTATTACTTCTTTTTTTAAAGAAAAAAAAAGACAAAAAAACTTTTCGATAGCACTTCAGCACTCTAGAAAAAAAGGGGGTGGTATAATCTGTCCTGAAAAACACACATATTTTGGCAGCACCTTCAAAGCCTGTCCTTTCCTAACCCTGTCATCTGCTTCCCATCGAGAAAAGGAAAGGGGAAGAAAAGAAGTGAGCATGGAGAGGTAGCTATTGATTAACCAACAACAGTAAGAGCCCTAATGTGTGAGCATGGTGAACCAGTTTCAAAGTGTTGACAGATGAAACAGCTATATAACCTCACCCAGGCGACACATTCTCCTTCAAACCTTTCTCTCATAATTAGTCATATCCCTGAAAGGGCATGACATTAATAAATTCCACTTCAAAATCCACATGTATAAACTGAGCGGGATTTAAAAGAAAGCTATATTTTTAAGCAGCACTGCTCTGACATTCAATAGCTAGTGAAGAGCGAGAAGGAGATTGCACTACAGAGGACGCAGAATGATACAGGGGGGAGGACATCACTGCACCAAAGACGGGCTCCGAGCACGTGATGCAGGAATTATTGATTTATAAGGCATATCTTTATCCTTACAGTATGCATGAAAGCGAAGAGAACATCAAGAGCATCTCTCAATCACCTTGAGCAATGGAATCAAGTCTTTGTTCTGGCCTTAAACAAAGCTTTAACACACACACGCACACTCTTTGGTCCCAAAACCAAGGCTAAAAAAAGAAAGCTTTTTACTTTGGTCCCCTAAAATCTGAGGATTGTTCCCAAAAGGATCAAAGTGTATATGTATGTTTCAGCGGCTTTTGTATTTAAGTGTGTGTGGCGTTGAGTGCTTTCCTCAGACTGTGCAAAAAGCCCTCAGATACCGAACGCCACCCTAAAGCACGGGCACTTCTCCTCTCCTCCTTTTATCACTGTACACTTCTTGCACTCGCTACCCTGCTTACCTGTGACAGGCGCTCCTTTCAAAAGCACCTCATTGCATTTCAAACGCCAGTGACTCCCACTCCCGTTTCCAAGACTCCCACACAGACGTACGCGCACGCAGCTGTCAGCTGCCCAAATACTGTATATCCCCTGGCCTTCCCTCCCACCCCTTCCTGAACTAACTCCTCCACAACCTCGAGTTGTTGAGAAAATAATATTTTATGCATGCCACAGCAGCCCACACACAGACACAGCTTATGAAAGACATACCGAGCCTACTTCCCTGCCAACATTTGTGTGAGCGTCGTGCGTGTCTCCGTCTGCGCTCACGTATATTTGTGTGCTGCTTGTTTTTATATGCTAAATTAAGATGCACTTAAATGATGTTCTTGTATTTAAATGCAAGAACACATTGCACAGCACTCGCTTTGCAGTGTCTCAGGGATCAATATACATTGTGCGGATGCTGTGTCTATAAAACTTAGAGGTCCAAAAGGCCACGGGAGTCTAGTTTTGGCATAGGCACCACATTCTCGGGAGAATTCATCACAGCAGCGGATTCAGATGGAGTCTGCCTACATACCTTAGCATTTGTCAAAACAGGAGAGGACACAGTACAATGAATTTGCATCTGTTTGAAGTGGTATTATTAATTCATGCCAATGAGACACTGCATAAGGGAGACTGGGTAAAATCTGAAAGGGGGGAAAGTCCCAGTAAGCAGAGGGACTGTTTGATCTTGCTGCGTCTTCTTATTCTCATGAAGCTTGTTGAAGCTATATTGTTGTCCAAGCATCTTTATGACTACAGGAGGGGCCCCGTATTAGCCGAGCCCATTTGGGAACGACAGGCTGGTATATACGCATGGGCCTATCTTATTTAATCAGCATGTGTTGAGCTAAATGACAAGCCATTATCACTGACCACCCATTGACTACTGCTCAGCTTCTCAAACAGCCCAAGCAAAAGGTCAAACACCGATAATGAGTAGAGAGAAAGAGCTATTCCTAATTAGACATGAATGTAAAATCTGAATGTGAAATTAGGCCCGGTATGCGGGAGCAGGAGATAGGGCACGACCAGTGTATTCCAGCTGCACGCGATATATTTACTCTTTTCTCTGTTTTACTGCTTCTCAACGGTTGGCCCCGGAGTGTGCGCACAATGGATTGTGTGTATTTCTCATGATTTATATTTAAGCATTCACAGGGTGTGAATTGTTGGTGTACCTGCAAGGTTGCCAGTGCTTGCATACTGCACATGTGTGCGCATGGTACCCATGGGTAGACTGTGCATATGCTGGCATAGCTATTTGGGTGTGTTTGGGTGAGTGTGTATGTGTGTGTTGGGAGGGGGGGACAAATATAGTGGTGGCACATTATCAGCAGCAACACAAAAACAGGCTGGCAGCATCCCAGCTGTTAAAAGGGGTCTTTATTTGTGCGTGTGCGTGGCTGTGTGCGTCTGAATTAAGGCCAGAGAAACACGGAAGGGTAGTGCCAAGGAGGGAGGTTTTTGCCTTCAGGGAGAGTGGTAATTACACGAGAGTGCGCTGAAGATAAAACATATTAATGGTAATACTGGTCAGAGGGGTGCTGTCCTTGGGGTTTCCTGGAGAAACATTTTAAGCATGTTCTGGCAACCCTGTTGATTTAAATCTGCAGCAAACACTGTAATTCCCCTCTCTGGTTTCTTCCTGTTTCTGCTCGACCCAATGAAGTCGTCAGCACGTCTTTCCCATCTTTCAACCAGTGGGCTTAAGCTCAAGCCCCGGTGACAGGAAGCATTTACTTTGCTTAAGTGTCCTTGAGCATTTTTTTTTCTTAATCCCCACCTGCTCTAGGGGCACTGTTCTGTTGTTAACCTGTGCTCCCTGCAGAGGCTTGTAGAGCAGGATTTTACCCTACAGGCCACACAGCTTTCCACAGAAGCTGCTCTGTCCATGGTGCTGAAATACAGCAGCTAAAATCAAGACATATGCTGTATCCAACTTTATAAGCGACATGCTAATTGTAACCAATGCTCAGTATGCATAGCGTTCATTCTGGAAAAGTGCTGAAATTAAGCATACTCAAAGATAACAGTATGCATACTAAATTCACTTGTATTCAAGTGCGCTGTTGATGGACGTTATTATCCCACAATGCTGCAGAAGAGCTCTTCGCAGCTGGGGACAAAAAAAATAAAAATAAAATAAAGCAAATTGTGTACGGCAGTGAGACTGCTTAAGGAATATCTCGGAAAACAAACATTTAGATTTCTCTTTGTGGAAGAGAATAATTTGATATTCAAAGAAAACACACTTTCTTGGAGAGATTTAGAGGAGGAGATTGATAGCGTTTCCTCAGCTTCTAACACCAAGCTGTGAACAACAGAGAAAAATAGCCTTCCGACTTCACATGTCAGCACAAATCCTGTATTATTTCCTTCTATTTTAGAAGACAGAGCCGTCAAAAGTTAGATTAATTAGTTGTATACTCACCAAAGCAAAAGGAAAAAAAACCCCATATATATATATAGCTTGTGCAGTATGTATGAACAGTATGAAAGTGGTACACAGTGTCCCAGTGTCAATGCATTTCTGCTAGGAGATAAAAACAATTGCTATGAACATACATTCAGTTACTACAGATAATAGAGGTGGTAAAGAATCTAATCTCATCGAGGCAAAACTCTAACAACACAGTAAATCATCTTTACGTTTACCGAAGACAGACCCACACGCTTACATGTGTCCTGCTCTGCAGAGGGCCAGCTCTGAAACAGCAAATGTTATCTGGGTGAGGCATAGCACATTTGGAATATTAAAATGAATAATTAAAAATGCCTAATAATTTCTGCTCTGTGCTATATGTGATTAGAGCAGAATTAAAGGAGAAGACGTGATAGAGAGGGTGAGATTACCTCCACACACAAAAAAAAGCTCTGTAGTTGTGATTGTTATCAGAGTAACAATCACAGCTACAGATTAAGACTTAAGAAACAAAATTTGCTTACGGATCAACATTTTGCAGACAGATTAATAACGTACTGACCAAAAACTCACACTTTATGTCATCTTTTTTTCTGTGCTCTCTAAGCCTTAAACTCACAAATATCACCAGACTCCCAATAAGTTCTTTTTGCACCTATTTTGTATTTCAGTGGATCACAATGAGAATTCAGCTGTGACTGCCCTTGGCTCCAAATTACTCTCAGGCAGACTGTGGTACGTGGATGGGTTAGCGAACAACAATAGAGTGACTTATCAATCCAGCTTTGAATGATCATGTTTCCGCTCCTTACGACACTCATCACGACCGAGGATGCTTGCTTTCTCTTTTTCTATTGGGCTATTATATTAAAGATAAACAACAAAAATAGCTCGGGTGTATTTAAATGTTTTCATCCCTCCTCACAAAGGTAGCTATGAGCCAAAACAGTTTACAGAACCAAAATGCCCTCAAAGCACGCTTTCTCTGGCAGCTTTTTAGTGACGGAGTCTGTAAGCATATTATTTTCTGACAGTCTGAACAACTAATTTAAATTGGGAGATTTCAGTGTTTGTTTTGTTGTTATTGTTGTTTGTGCTCTGATCTCTGGTTTGAATCAGACTTTGATAACGAGCCTGTGCTCAGACGGAAAACAGACTGCATCGCTGCGTTGCAGTTTTCGGACGGAAATAAATGTGTCCTTGAAAAGGTGTGAGACGCTGTGCAGGAAGCTCTGAGGTAGGGTTTAGGTTACTGTTGTTTGCTGAATCAACCCACATTAATGGACGTTCATGTTGAGACGTCCGCCTTTACTAAATAAACATGCCTGTTCACAGCCTGGTACCAAATGAATTCACAGCTATAAAAACACTGTAAGGAGTAAGTTTGCATGATTCGGGGTGTGGCTTCTTTTTCTGACAGGTGGACATCATAAGCAGTGGACTTGTGCTTTGCTTGCTGTCATATTGTTTGCTTTTTTTAAGCCTTATATGGATGAAAGGGTGGAACCTTCTTTTATCAGCTAGCTTATCAAGCTGCGTTCATAAACCATATGTATTCGGTAAACACATATACTGGCTAATTAGTGCTAAGGAGTGAGTTAGTAAAATACTAGAATTTCACTCCCTAAAACTGAAGCACAAACTTCTTGGATGGTCTGTACCACACACATACATTAGTCTTGTAATCCATTACAAATGCTCCAAAAGGCACCAACAGCACAAATACAGTGAAGGGATCCAGCTTAATTACTTGAAGTAGTCGATGAGCTCCTAGTGGGTGATTGGGACACTTGTTCAAGTCAGTTCAGTTCAGTTGTGTTTATATAGCAGCAAATCACAACAACAGTCAATTTAAGGTACTTTATATTGTAAGGTAAAGACCTTTCAATAATACAGAGAAAACCCCCAACAATCAGACAACCCCCTATGAGCACACACTTGGCAACAGTGGGAAGGAAAAACTCCCTTTTAACAGGAAGAACCAGGCAGAACCAGGATCAGGGAGGGACAGCCATTTGTTGCAACTGGTTGGGGTTAAGGGGAGGGAGACAGGATAAAAGAGAGCCAGAGATTAATAATTATGGTAAAATGCAAAGTGATTAAGCAGGTGGAGAGTGGGAAAGAAAAACTCCCTTTTAACAGGAAGAAACCTCCAGCAGAACCAGGCTCAGGATGGGGCACTCATCTACCATGACTGGCTGGAGCTGTGGCCCCTAACTCAATCGTCCAGGTGGGTGAGCTTTGAGTTGTCATGAAGATAAAACTATTCATAATGGCAAAAACAATTTTCTTCTGCATCAGGTTTAAACATGCTGTTAAACGCTGTAATGTTTTTGAGTCTGTGGGGATCGACTCCAAGAGGAACTGCAATTTTTGCCACTTCCACACTGGCTTCATTTTACAGCTCCACAGGTTGGCCCTTGGTGATTACTCCGGCACGTGGCTGTACTCAAAAGCTGTCCAGCCAGATCTCATTCCCCGGGCATCAAATTATACCGTTTTGTCAAAGCTGGTGACGTGTCTCAGTTACACATAAAGTGTCATTTGGCAGCGTTACATGACACACAGGGTTATGGCATCAGTCATTCCCACCTCATCATTTTACAGCGTGCAGGGTTGCTATTTTTAAGTGGCACATTTTAAGTAAGTCTACATTTTTTTTTGACCAATGACTAATCAGTTTTCAGTGTGGGAACCTAACCCCGTCCAAGCAAAAAGTGACAATTAAACACATCAGCCAGTGGGGAAAAAAGGAGGAAATAATGCAAACACAAGGGTCCAAATGCTGTCGAAAAACTGGTCCAAAGGTCCACGAAGACATCTTGTGCTTAAGGGTGAGACAGAGGTGGCGCCTGTCAAAAATGAGTTGAGCAGCCTGTTAGGCTTTAGCTGAGCTAATCTGACCTCTTAAACTTATTGTAGTGTTGGTGCCTTTTGAAGTATTTTTAGTGCAGTTATATGACAAAGAACTGTGCTCCTATTTAGCTGATTTAGGAATGTAATTATTTAGTTAGGGCTGTATCAGGTGACCTCAAACCCTCCCTTAGTTATGCTGTAGTAGGCCTAGGCTACTGGGAGCATCTCATGAGTGTTTCTTCTTCACTCTCCACTTGCTTAGGCACCACTCTGCATTTAATCATTGTTATTAATATGTGACTCTCTTTTGTCCTGTCTCCTTCCCCTCACGCCCAACCAGTTGTGGCAGATGGCTTCCCCTCCCTGAGCCTGGTTCTTCCTGTTAAAAGGGAGTTTTTCATTCCCACTGCTCCCCCACCCTCACTTCCCATTGCTCAAAGTGGTCGTCTGATTGCTGGGGTTTCTTCTGTATTATTGTAGGGTCTTTACCTCACAATATAAATCCCCTTGAGGCAACTGTTGTTGTGGTTTGGCATTAATTTATACCGTGCAACAGACCTGTGACCTGTCCGTGGTGGACGCCGACTCTCGCCCTATGGCAGCTGAGATAGGCTCCAACCTCCCCGTGACACCTCAAATGGATAAGTGGAAGAAAATGGATGAACTAACTGATACGTTACTTAGCACTCTTGCTAACAAAGCTAGTATTAACAGCTAAGTTAGCACTGCACACTTTCATTCAAATATTTCTCCCTACAAAAAGACAAAATTCTAAATTGAGGCTCGAAACACAACTTCACAAACTACAGTCTCTAATGCTGCCTATTGTGTGTCACTCAAGTCAAATCAAAACACACCTGCATAGCCCTGACATCTTTTCAAAAAGAATCCCCTTTTCCTGGACTTCCTGTGTAATTGCTGTTTATATAAATATGAAATATCAAAGCTTCATATCGAGGGCCTCGCTGTTCCTTCCTGCCACAGATTACAGTTCTTCATGTCTCTGACTGTATGCTTCATTGTCTCATGCTGAAGAAGGAATTTGGCACGGCTTAGATGACTCCCTGATGGCACTGTGATGGATAGCAATCTGAACGTGAACTTTCACATGAAAATTGAAGACAGTCTCACTCCACTTTCTTTGGTCTCTGAGGTTTGTGGGTGTCATATTAAACAAGGAGCACTGTTATATTTATGGAACATTCTGTATTCTACCTACCAAAAGATGGTGTGGTACAGTGCAGGATACCCTGCGGCCTCATGCCAAGTTTGATGGGAAGGAGAAGTGAAGGGGTAAGTCAGACCTGCAAGTCTGGGGTATTGGGTTGCATTTAAGTAGTCTGTGTGTGTGTGTGTGTGTGTGTGTGGCAGTGGATGGAAACTTCAAAACATCGATAGGTAATGTCGAGGACCGGATTTGAAAGTTGTACAGGAACCATGGGGCTGATCCAAGAGGCATCAATGATTCTGCAGGCGTGAGAGAGTACAGTGTTGTTGATCTGTGATGGAGCATCAGTTGGCAAGGCGTTAAACGCTCCTCCGTTAACACTTTCACACGCAGCTTGTCAGTGTAATAAAAGCCTACAGGCAGACATGCGCACATACTGTAAACTCTTCCCTCCACTTTGATTTAACCTTGTTAAGCTGTTTCACAGATATTTTCTGAGTGGAGATGGATTTTCCGCCTGACATCTGATAGGCGAGTTAATTAAGACAGTGACATTATTAAAGCCAAGAGTGACTGTGGCGTGTTTTTTATTAATTCACTATCTGACCTTTCCTCTGGATTCAAGCTAACACCTGATACCTTCGCAATTACGAAATCGGACCCCGAAGCTTTCAGAAAAAAATGGAGAGCTCTTTGAATTCAGCTGTTAACATCTCCAATCTCAATGTGTTGAGTTTTTCGTTTTGTTTCTGTGTCCTTCTATGACACTAAAGGCCCGTGGAGTGACTGGTGACTTCTTTTTTCTTTTTTTTTTAAAGATCAAGGCAAGTCACACATACAAGGCAGACATTTTCTGCATATGGTATGAAGGAGGTCTGTAACAAAGCTATTGTGCGGGATATAAAAACAGCATTTTGTTTGAATATTACTTCTCAGAAAAGGTCGAAACTTTAAATAGGAGAAATCTGACATTTACATAAATACAAAAAAAAAGAGTAATTTCCAAAACCAATTTCCCACTTTTACAGCTCAGCTCGAAGAACTCACAGCCTGTAATATTAAGCCAACGAAATTATTCATTGATTTTGTCTAAAAAAGCCAGAGTGTTACACAATATAAGGCTTTCAGCAATAAAGTTATGAACCAATGAGACTCAAAGGGCAATGATGACAAACAATGCTGCTGGGATCCCACTCTCTAGTTAATCCTGTGACTTTCCCTTTGGCCAAAAGTCATGAAATGACAGTTTGTTATCAGGTGCAGTTGAGCCAACATTTGCACAGCTTATCCCACGAGCAGAAACATTACTATTTTTATCTGACGCTGTATTTGTTCAAATCCATAAAATTAGTCATTTTTGACTGCAGGTAAAAACTTAAAATTGGTGTGTTTTAAAGTGGAATTTGAAAGCCTCAGAGCTATGATTTCTGGTAATACGATCCCCATAATTAAGCATTAAAATCAGATTTTTGTGGCTTTTGATTTTAACCAAAAGTTAGAGAAAGATTCAACATTAAATATTTTCACTTTGCCAAATCGCTAAGCAGATATCGCTAAGCTAAGCGCCTAGATACAAGTGTCGTTCAGTTATAAGGCTCTTAAAGTGGCATGTCAGTCTAAGAAAAGCACACATGCGAATTAAATTTAAAAAAAAAAATAATAGTGATGATGATAGCCTAATTCCTCTCAGCTGCTTCCGTTTCAGAGTTCTGAAGGCTATTAATGTGTACGCTGGCTCACAGCCATGTCTTACTGTGGCACTTAAACACAACACAGCTATCATTAATGTAATTAGTAACACCTGTGCTTTTCCTATAATTAAAAGTAACATTGTAAAAAGTTATCCACTTCTTTGGCATCGTGTCTTCCAGGATAGAGCTGACGGGGTGAGAACCCTTTCAGCTGTTTGCTTTGCTTTTCCAACCGCAGATTTTCTACTTGCACAGCCCTGTCACTCTAACCAACACAGAGGTTTATCTTTGCCCATCTTTGCACAAAAAGTAAGGAAATGTTTCTTGGCAATAAATCTTGTACTGTTGGAAAGCAACTGTATTACATCACATTTTATTAATTACAAATTGCTAATATGTCTTGTTTCTTCAGACCTCATCCAATCCGATAAATGACACCAAACAAGAGTCAGTAGCAGAATAAGCTGTTTGGCTTTGTAAGAATTGATTTGGCAAGTTTTTCATGAGCACAACCCACACACTCAACTCTGCTGCTTAACCTACAAATGCATTTTTCTTACAAATTTGGCACCATTTAAAGACTTTCCAGTGGTATAAAATTTATTCCCAAGAAGCACTGATACAACAAAGAAATAATCACCCAAACACAAATTTCCTTAACTTTCATGCTATGTTTGGATACATTATTTTTAAGCTAGCTTCTGCTGCTCACATTTTTTAAGTGTTGCATATTTGAATTATTTACAATATACCTTATGGATATCCTTCCATATGATGAGATGATGGGACTTTTACTAGCTCTCCTCCCGTGGGATGAATATGACAGGAAGACATAATTATGTTAGCTTGCGCAGCTAATGTTACTAATGCTAATGTGTTTCTGGTGCCTCCACTGCCCACTTAGATGGCAGCTGAGTCCACCAATTTGCTTTGACTTTAACTGCCAATTCCTTCCTGTACATTTCAAAGTCCTTGCTGGTTCTCAGATGCTTTAGCGTTTTTCTTTTATCCACTAGCTTAGGCTAATGATAGCACAGCAAGGCAAGCAACAGGTCAAACAGCAAACCTTCAAATTTGAGAAAACAAGGAAAAATGACTTCAAAAGCTCTTTTGTTCCTTTAAATGCAGCACTTAATACTTACAGATTAGTCCAGCTCAAACATTTAACTCTTTCAAAAATTTAGTAAAAGTTTGAATGCAAATGAAAAAGTAACAGCCCTCATTGGAAATAAAATAGACTTCTTTGCGGGGCTATCACATCAGACTCATAGAGCTAAAAGATTACCGACTGATGCTTTAACAAATAGGCAGTGTTTTGACATTGTCACGAAAGATGGACTTAACTGCAATATGTGGTAGTTTTAACTGTAAGTACATTGCTCATTATAAGCCGATCATTATGCTAAATCAAAAGTAAGCAACAGTTTCCACTTCTGCAATAGTAACTGGAGAGAAATCGTGACCATTAGACACCAACGATCTAAAGCAACACCTCTGGTTTGTGACCAAACACCAGACTGAGACACTTCACAATAATGTGGCTTTTTTTCTATCACTGTGTCACCTATTTGCATTGCCTCATTGAAGACCGAGACAACAGTCCCAATAAAAAAGAAGCACTGATCATATTCTTCATCCACTTCCAGTTAACAATTGATATGTTACTTGAGGACATCCAAAAATAAGAACTGGACAACACACACTAGTCTGAGGCTCGTGGCAGCATCGCTGATTCAAAGCTAGAAGTGATTCTGCGTTGCTGTTTGTGCTGAACGGCTGGTTATTAACAGTGCCACAACACTGCGCATTATCTGTGTGTGTAGCTACATTCAAAATAGCAGGTTATGAAACACACTGAATCATTTGGCAAAGCCACGAAAATAGCACATCCCGGCTGTGTGGCATGACTATTTCTTTCCCTGTTGTTTCTGTAGGCATGTGGGGAGGGGAAAAATAACAGGATAAAAGTAAGAGAATGAATTGAAGTGATTCATTGCAGCTTTAGCTGTGTTGTAATGCATATTTTGTGACAAGCGGTGTTATTTTTGCTTGTGTTCACTGATTTGTTGGAACCGTGTTTACAAGATGAACACACACATGGATATATACAAATAGTACATAGCATAAATACTGTAAATAAAAAAAAGTAAATGCCTGTTTTTGAAGAAATACACACAGAATACCACAAACACATGCCCCCGGTGTTTGCATATGAGATTCATTGTAGCAGTCTATTCAGTCTGGAAGGGCTGCCCTGATGATATGATGATATGTAGCTGAAAGCTCATGGAGCACAGTGCACCAGAGGTCCCTGAACCCCAGAGACTGCTTTGCAGGGAACCAAAGGCATATCTGCAGGCAGCTACATCACACGCTAGTATCTGTCTGGAGCTGGCGTACATCATCATGAGCTCTGTAACACCGGGTACTGAAACATCCAAACGTCGAGATTCCCAGCGGAGCATCGCTTTCTCGTCTACAAAGCCCGAACATATTGCATTACAGTAGTGAGAATTTGAAACAGTACTGTATCTGTTGGAGGTTCTGTGTTGTACCTCAAAGGTAAGTTGGATAAGTTGAAATCTGCCAAGTGTAGCAGAAGGTGGTCTTTAGTTGTTTTTGGGC